>JANTPZ010097187.1:0-33938 GCA_025593235.1 Vachellia pachyceras
GAACCTCTTCCTTGCCCTTATTGAGGGGCTTTTCCAGGACATTACTATACTGTTTGATCTTTCCAGCTCCGATCATTGTATGGGTTCACACTGGGGTGAGTAAGTTGGAATCCCAACTCACCCAGTATAACAAATACTGAAAATTTGGAGCGGATCCAGCTACCGAGTTAGTCACGAAATGCAGATCACACCGGATAACAAATTAACAGTAATAGGTGGGCCTAGATTACAAAGGAGAACAACTCGCGCTAACAACGGCGGACGGCATCCGACGGCGAAATCGAAGTGGGGAATGCTTTTTCTTCGACGCAGAAAAATGGATCTGCTTCCACTGGTCGAGATTGTGTTTTGTTGGGAAGGGACTTTTCTGAGGAAGGAGGCGAGGGGAGGGACTTTTCTGAAGGAGGCATTTTTTTTAGGGTATTTTAGTCTTTTCAACTATAAATATAAATATTAAATTAAAATAATACCCCACTTCTTCCCACCTACCAAACATACTTTTTATCTCACTTCCACTTCCAGTTCCACTTCCAATTCCATCAAAATCAATTCCGCGTACTAAACGGGGCATAAACTATCTTTCGCATAGATCTTCATCAAAGAATCCAATGATACTGATACCCCCTCTGAAAATGTGACAGGTTCGAAGATGATGATGGAATAAAGTACAGGACCCTTATCTTGGTCAAGATTTAGCTTTGTAGGTGGAGATTTTAAAATTAATGTTAGATATATTTTTTTAAAAAAAAAAGCTTTTCTGCAATATACCTCATTAGATCTATCGTTGGTACAATTTTATAAATGAAGTGTCCTAATTGATTACAAACTCATGTTTATAATATTTCGTGGTTAAGAAAGTACTTGTGGTGTATGATGTATTGAATATGCGCCACTCATTTTTATAAAACTCCTTAGATATACGCAATATTTTTATTGATTATAAATTCGAATACAATCAAATTCAAGACTATCATTAATTAAATATGAGTAAAATATCATACTCATTGCTTTTGTGCTCAAAAAATGAAAAATCCCAATCCTCTAACCTAAACTTATTTCCCACGCATACATACATAACATACATGCATATCCATGTTGAATTATAAATTCTTTAATATAGACTCAAAGAAATAAAATTTGAAATAAATCATTGTTTGGGCTCTAGTCTCGTCAATACCAACGATCATGCATGTTCGTCAAAAATTATAAATCTAACAAACAGGGGTGTTTTATTTTTCTTTAAAAGAATAATGAGAAAGAGAGGAGGAGGAAGGTGGAATGTGTTTTCTGAATGGAATGAGCTGCAAATGCAGTCAAGGAATCGAGATGGAGATGTTGGGTTCATAATAAAGATGAGAGGCAAGCAACAAAAGTTTAGGCGTCAAAACGCCCAATGGGTGGGTACCATCCACTCCGGTGGGGCACTTGCTGAGCTCACATTGCGCACAATACTGAGAAAATCTCTATGGCCAATTAATTAAATACTAAGGGAAATCGAATCCTGATGTTCATGATAAACAAAAAGAATGGAAGGATTCAAAACTTGTGCTCATAAAACAATTGGTCATGGGGGGATCGATGAATGCCGTGGGGGTGCTGGAAAGCAACAAGGAAGGATCGTAACATTACCTAAAATTCTCGGGCAGTTGGGGCGAAAAAGGCACCATATGATGGCCGCACTGATTGGGTTATGCATGAGTACACATTGGAGAAGAGATTGCAAGATGTCAGAATTGTAAGGGATCATCTTCAAGTGTCTTTTTTAATTTTTACTTTATCATTATTTTAATTTCATCATGAACTTGTAATGAGGGTGAAAATGCGTTGTTTAGTAAACTGTATTTTAACGTGTAAATTATCAGGAATATTATGCACTTCACGCCGTTATGCCTAAAATCCATGCAGAAACCAAAACATTCTCTCTTTTTGATTCACACACTAAGACATTTGATTAGACCTAGTCATTTTCAGTTTTTCTCCCTTCTGCCCTGCTTCATCTCTCACACTCCCAGACTTTTGTGGATCTTATTTCTTCCTTTACTAGCTAAACACTGTAAATTGAATGGTGAATGTCAATGAGTCCATCATTATCTCAACATTTATTCTGTCCTGTTTCACTTCAGTTCTGGCCTCTTTCTCTCTTTTTGCGGTCGGGGTTTGTAGAAAAGAGGGAAGTAAGATGTGGCCTTCATGAGTGCTGGCATTATAGTTGTGATCCGTAGGAATTATATTCAGCAATTTTATTTTCCTTGCCTGTGATCTTGGCATGACTTATGTAGGTTAACACTCCTTTGAGAGCAAGATTTTGCAAACTATCGCGGGTTTCAATGGTTAAGTATTTGTCCTGCTTAGTAAAAATAAGTCATGACATGAGCGACAGCTGATTGGTTAGGGTCGTAGTAGTGGCTACTTGAATGAAACATTCTGATGCTGGACTTATAAATTAATTTATAATATAATGTTATATATAAATACTTCATAATATATGTTATGATTACTAATTTTAACTTTTATAATCTTTTAAAAAAACCAGTTGAGTCTTATATCAAGGGCCAGATGTAGTATCTTTTGTCTCTCTCTCTTTTTATTTTCTCTCGTATGTTCTCCCCATTAAATAAGAGTAGGTTTTTAAAAAATTACATTTATTACATATTTAAATATTTGTAACTAATTCAATTAGTTTTATTGATCAATATGGTTGAGTCAAATGTTTCTTTTGTGGGATTTTTTTTTGTTCAAAAAGTTTAGGTAAGTTGGGTTCTTATAACCCAACAAGGTTAAGAGTGTGCTTCCAGGGTTAGAGAGCATTTACAAATGTATTTACAAATCGCCCATAAAAAATGTTATCATATTGACAATGAGTTTTGAATTTACAACCTTATGGGCTATAAGCCAATTTATTACCAATTGGATCAACTTTTACTGATTTTCGTTTGAGTTGTTTATTCACTGTCAACATTAGGAAATTTCCTTTCCCATAATCTATGTTTAGCTCACGCCCAAATAACTCAATCTCTATAAATAGTCCACATCATTTGACATCAGTTGAATAAAGTCTCAACTTTAATTCGTCGTATAAATCAAGCAAACCTATTTCTAGTGGAAGAGGTTAATTTCTCAAAATATGATGAAACAATATTTGAATCCTTATTGGAAGACGTACCCACATTTAATGCCCAACAATAATTCAAACTCGATTGCTTTTAGCATGAGGATATTTGTGCTTAGAGAAAAATTCTTAAGGTTTTTGAATTTTGATAAGAAATAATGCCATGTATTTATTTAAAAAGGCTTCATGCATTATACATATTGAATAGCTTACAAACAGAAATTGAGAGCTAAATTATTGTTTTCCATGTTATATCACATATATATTGATTAAAAAACTTGTACATAAGCATAGATAAATATTAAAAAATGGGAGAAGTATATCATGAAGGCATGCATGCATTATATATGTAAACAAACCCTTCATTGTTGTTGTCACGCACATAAAGAAACCTTACATAGTACTAAAAACATGAGAGACGATAATGAGTTAAAGATACTCACAACTAAATCAACCATGGACATGATTTGTGATCAGCCGTTTGAGCTTTGCCATTTTTATTGAAGTGAACACATATATAACATCTGCTACATCTTCCGCTCTTCGGAAACAAGCATGTCTCCAACTCTTCTTCACCACTAAAGTCCCAATGGCACCCCAAAAGCCAACAATGAACCCAATTGCTATCACAAAGTAAAACCACACTTTTTCTGGATCCTTTTCATCTTCCAACTCTTTGGTTTCAGGAACTTGATGAGCAGCATCGTCACCTTGGCACTTATTTGGTAGTGGGATTCCACAAAGATAAGGGTTGCCAACATAAGTGAATTGATGATCGAAAGTCAAGAACTGATTTTGAGTTGGAATTGGCCCTGAAAGGTTATTGTATGACATGTTCAAATGGCTCAAAGCAGTTAGCATGGGCATGCTATTTGGAATTGTGCCTGAAATTTGGTTATAAGAGATGTCAAAGGATTCAAGGTGTTTCATATTCCCAATGATATCTGGAATCTCTCCTTCCAAATGATTACATGAAAGATTCAAGCCTATCAATCCAACAAGTGAGAATAACTCAAGAGGAATCGATCCTGCCAAATCATTATTGGACAAATCCAAGTTGACCACAAGCTGCCAGGTTGTAGTATAGTCCAATTCACTTCCTTTCATAACTTGTTTCACATCCTGATTATGCCATCCCCGTTTCATGTGATAGTAATACATCAGAGGTGTGTTATTTGGTATTGATCCATCCTGTCTAGTATTAACAATATCTTCAGCCATTCCTGTAAGATTGCCAATGCAATTTGGTATTGATCCATTCAAATTGTTATTTGCAAGGTCCAAAATCTGAAGTGATGTGATTTGGCAAAATTTTCAAGGAATGTTACCATCTAACATGTTATTGCGCAACCTCAGAATTAGCAAAGTAGGAAAAGTTATGTTGGTCCATGATGGTAGACTTCCACAAAACCTATTATCACCCAAATCTAAAATTCTCAACTGCTTCGAGTTCTTGAAAGTCAATGGAAGCTTCCCTTCAAGATGGTTATTGTTCAAACGCAACCAAAAGAGTGAAGAAAGCTTGCTGATTGAGATAGGGAAGGCACCATACAATTTGTTGAATGAAAAATTTATTTGGATCAATCCATTTAAGTTTATAAATTCCATTAGCATCCATTCTGTTAGTATCCATTCCATTGGTGTATTATCCATTGGAGGATTATCTCTCCAGCAATTTGGGATTTCTCCAGAGAAATTGCTATGAGAAAGATCAAGGTTATTCAGGCTCTTGATTTGGCACAAAAATCTTGGGATTGTGCCATGAAAAATATTTCTTGACAATAACAAGTCTTTTAAATCTACAAGTTGGCCAAGACTTTGAGGAATGTTGCCACTAAGAGAATTGCTTGACAATTTAAGAGTTGTTAGATTTTCAAGTTGACCAAGACTATGAGGGATGTTGCCACTAAGAGAATTACTCGAGAGATCAAGGTTCTGTAGATTTGAAAGTTGACCAAAACTTGGAGGAATGTTGCCACTAAAAGAATTACACGAGAGATCAAGGTTATGTAGATTTGAAAGTTGACCAAAACTTGGAGGAATGTTGCCACTAAAAGAATTACTCGAGAGATCAAGGTTATGTAGATTTGAAAGTTGGCCAAAATTTTGAGGAATATTGCCAGAAAAATAATTACCTGAAAGGTCAAGGAAATTTAGATTTTCAAGATGCCCTACCCAAGTTGGTAAATGGCCACTGAGTGTATTAGAACTCAAGTATAAATCCTCTATGTCATATTTTATGCATCCAAACAAATCAGAATCACCAAATGCTTCTCCATGAAGATTGCTGTGTCCAAGATCTAATTTTTTTTAAAAGGCACATGTCTTTTAAAATTTGTGACACAGAAATTTCCATTGTAGCTATGATTTGATTACTAGAGATACGTAGATTATGAAGGTTCCTTAGCTCTCCCAACCAAGATGGAATTGAACTAAAGTTGTTTAAAGAAAGGTCCAAGTCTTCAATGGAAGTCAAGTTCCGCAAAACTATAGGAATGGGTCCAGCAAGTGCATTTGATGAAAGATCAAGAGAGACCAAATTCTTAAACTCTCCAAACAAAGATGGAATTGAACTAAATTTGTTTGAAGAAAGGTGAAGGTCTTCAAGGGAAGTTAAGTTATGCAAAACTAGAGGAATGGGTCCAGCAAGTGCATTTGATGAAAGATCAAGAGAGACCAGATTCTTAAACTCTCCAAACCATAATGGCACTGAACGAAGATTGTTCCTATTGAGGTGAAGGATTTCAACAGAAGTCCAATGTTGAATATCATTAAGGATTCGACCATCAATTTCATTCTCAGCTAGATTAAGGACCTGAACTCTAGCATTATTTGTGGAATTCATGGAGGGAAGAGGAACAGACAAGTTGACAAGCCCACACCTCTGTAATTGGAGTTCTGACAAAGAAGAAAGCATGTGAATTACCTGGAACATGTTGTGAGCTTCTCCAAGGTAGACATCACTTAGGTTGAGTTGTTGCAGAGATTGAAGTTTCGAGAGCCAATTCATGTCATTGATGTACAAATCATTCCCACTGAGATCAAGAAACTTCAAGTCTTTGAGGTTTTCACCGAGATTGGTTGGAATCTTTCCTGTGAAATTAGATTTAGAGAGAGAAAGATATCTCAACCGCTTCATAGAACCAAGAAAGACAGGAATGGATGTAGCGTTGAAGTTGTTTCCGCTCAAGTCCAAATAAATCAAATGTTGCAACTCCAACAAAGATGGATCAACACCACTAGCTTCAAGGCCATAAGAACTTAGTTTGAGAACATGACCAGTAACGTTGTGACAGATTATGCCATCCCATCGGCAACAATTGGTCTTGGGATTCCAAGAGGAAAGGCGATTAAATGGATTAAATGGATCATAATGAAAAGATGATTTGAACTTGAGAAGAGCTTGCTTCTCTGATTCAATGCATCTTTCACACAAACCTAACTGTACAATTTCAAACAATAGGAAGACCAATGCAGATCTTGCTATGACACGTCTTCCCATATTCATAGAAGCTCAAACATAAGACTTTTCTATATGAATATAATCTATTGTGACGAGGGAAGTGTGGCTATTGTTGAATATGAACAACTCATATTTATAATACTTTGTGGTTAAATAGCTTGTGTTAATGATATTTTCTCAAAAAATGTGATAAACGATTATTCGTATTAAAAAGGTGAACTCTTTTTAAACACAACTATTCTCTTGTGGTTTCTTTCAACCTCTATGTTGAAATTATATACATATATATATATATTAAAAAATTAATAAATTAAAAATACGGGCGAACACGAGGATTATTTGCATGTTAGCATCACCAGCACTAACAGTAAACTAAGCAACTTATTTTTGAATTAAAATGAAGTGATAACGGTTATGGCATATTAAATTAAAATTAAATCTTGCATAATATTTTCTCAAATATAGAATAATAGTATAAATTACTTCTCGTACACTAAATATATGAGCTAATTAATTAATTTATAAGAAATCATTAAATAGGTTAGTTGGCATTATTGTATAAAATTTATATTAGTTTACCTTAAATATCCGTCCTTATAATTTATTTTTTTGCCAGCACCCTCCTTATAATTATTTAACTAGAATTTCAAATTTTAAAATAATGAAAAAATATATAATGACTAGGAATAGTTTGGGAACAAAATAAAAAATAGGGAGGCAAAAGAATAGAATTGCGTGATAATGAAAGGAGTTTTGGAAGTCCAAAACATGTTCTTTATACATATACACACACCACACACACAACATAAATAAGTTAGGTTTTGAAAGTTAAGCAAGCCTTTGAAGTTAAAGATAACCGAACAAAAATGTTCTCACATCAACCGTTAACTTTCTACTAATTAACTTAATTGGTTTTTGTTGTCACATCTAAAGTATGTTATGCTTTTGATTAATTTGCATAAATAATTAAACAAAGAACAAAGCATTGACTAGCTTGGGTAGAATTTTCAAAGTCACGTAATGGTATCCCCACTACATGTCCTACTTCTGACAATCTTGCGTTGAAAGTTCAAAGTATTCGCAAAGAAAAGGAAATGGTTGATTGACTTAGGATGTGACATATATGAATATTATTGGGTGGATATATCTCATTATCTCCAATTATCTTTTATATGCTTTTATTATCTCATGTAATTACTTATAATCATTGATTACTATACACTTTGGAGATAACGAATAAGATCTATCTCTTCTATAGCTCTTTAATTTTCTCTTTCTCATATTATTTCTTTTAAAATTATAACTCATTATCAGCATGAGACTCTAATCAAAGTATGTAATATTTTATATCTAATCTTCTATATATGCATGATATTGTTCAGATTAATCTCTTCCTTCTTTGTTTTTCAATCCTAGATATTTTGAATGGAATATTCAAATTCTTTTATTACTTTAAATTTTGCCTCCAAAAGACTTGGATGGGAGATCACAAAATTATTTTAAATTTATGATTATAAATTAAATATGCCTTTTAATTTCTAATCATCTCATACTGATCTTGTAACCGTGAGAGCACCAAACTTTCATTCATAACCACATGGAATTGCAGTTTGACTCTTCCACCATTCAAATTCTTTTTGAAATTAGTTTCACACGCAACATCCTAAAATCACTTTGAATTTGTTTTGGCCATTTATTTTTGAATCCATCTATGTCCTATAATGTTGCTGGATATTTTTGACGTAAGGAGGAAGAAAGCTTTGAAGCCTCCGATGACCACTGATGCTTTTTCATCGTAAAACTGGAGGATCTGAAAACGCCTTTGGATCTTGTTCTTTGTTTTGGTTTTGGGGATTTAACTGTGAAGTATATTGATATTCTTTGTTCTGACTGTTGGAAGAGTTCACCATTATTTTTTTAACCGTGAATGAACTCATAATTTTAAGGTTTAATTTTAACTCAAAAATATGCACAGATTAATTTTTAAACTATATCTGGGCACAAAAAAGTGTGGGGGTTTAAATTTCCAACGAAAACGCGTATATATGGTTATTTCAATACATATTTATCATTTAACATTTAATAATTGAATTAATTATAGAAATTTCTTATTGAACTCAATTTAGTTGATTTTTTATTTGACCATTTGTCAGAAAGTGTTCCCACCAACATTACGCAAGTACCAAGCATTGACTAGCTTTAGGCAGAACTTTCAAAGTCACGTAACGGTACCCCACTGCATGTTCTCCTTCAGACAAGCTTTAAATATAACATGTTAAAACTTGAAAGCAATCGCAATGAAAAGTATTCTTCCCACAAGCTTTAAATTAATTTTGCAAAAGAAAAAAAGAGTCTCACAGGTAGGACATTAGACACATATCACGTGTTTGGGGCCCATATAGACAATTGGTCCCTCCCAGGGAGCACGGTCCCTTGCTGTCTTTGACCATTTTAAGAATTGAATTAATTATGGAAATTTCATATTGAATGATTTTTTATTTGACCATTTTAAGAATATTTTAGAGTGTTCCAACTAATATTACATAATTACAAAGCATTGAATAGCTTTGGGCAGAATTCTCAAAGTGACGTGATGGTACCCACTACATGTTCTACTCCCGACATGCTTTAAATATATAACGTATTGACAAAGTAATCGCAAAGAAAAGTATACTTGCGCACATGGAGATTCTTGCGCATATGCCTTCCCAAATTTACCTGTTACTCCCCATTCTCTCATTCCAAGCCAGTCAATGTTGTGCCTTCCGCGAAGTGGAGCATGACTTGCTTTCAAACAAACACCGAAGCATTGACTGGCTTGGAAAATGCATATAAAAAAAAGTATGTCATAAATGTATCATTCTGATATCCTATATGTAAATTACTTGTATCTCATCTCACATATAAAAGATGCATTGATAAATTTTGGAAAATTTAGTCTTAGGTCATAAGCAAGTTATTTAAGGAATAATCTCATGCATGAAAATATTTAATGAGAGATCCCATTGACAACATGAGGTGTTGTTAACACAGCGTATGCTATTGTTAATACAAAGACCTCATGTTATCAATTGGGACATCTCATTAAATATTTTCCTCAATGGGACCATTCCTTAAATAAATTACTTATTTGAAAACTAAGACTAAATTTCCCATAAATTTTTATATTTGCCCTTATTAAAGCTTTTGTATCTTTTTACATTTACAAATCAAATGAGTCTCACGGCTCTCTCTTAATTCTTTCTTTCCAATAGAAATTTAATATCGGAAAAATGAAAAAAAAAAAGGTAAATAATCACCCTTGATTATATTGAGGACTAAGCTTTTTTCATATACGGGCGGAGTGGTAATCACCAAAATCTCTGACAAGTGTGCTCAAGAAATGGAAGACTTCAATCCTTTGGCCTAAACTTTTTTCCCATGCATGAATATAACATGCATCATGCTAAACTCGAAAACTAATTATATTGAAAGATCTAGGCTTATTAGATTTACAAGTTGTCCCACACATTGAGGAATGATGCCACTAAAAGAATTATTTGAGAGATTATGGCTTTCTTCAGCTTTAATGTTGAAATTATATATTTAAAAAGGTTAAAATATGAAAAGCATACGACATAGAAAAACACTTGAATGACTTGCATTGTTTAGTTATACAGTAGTTCTAAAAGTCTTCGAACCAAACCGAAGATGTTTCGTAGTGTCTATGTGAACCTTTAATGCGTGAATGGTAAATTTTGAGATCTCCTATAAACATTGTGTGCTTTTCAGTTTTTAACTTGAAAATTTATAAAAAGTTGTCCCACGAGAAGAACGCATAGACGAAGAATAAAGAGGAGAAAATGAAAGCTGCCTTTTGAATGTCGGGAGTGGAACACGACTTGCTTTTAAAACAAAGCCGAAGCATTGACTGGCTTGGGTAGAATTTTCCAAGTCAAGCAATGGAAAATGCATAATAGAAAAAATATCTCATAAATGTATCATTCTGATCCTATATCTAAATTACTTGTATCTCATCTCACATATAAAAATGATAAATTTTTATATTTTCCCTTATTAAAGTTTTTGTCTCTCTTTTACATTTACAAATCAAATCAGTCTCACGCCTCTCTCTTAATTCTTTATTTCCAATAGAAATTTAATATCGGAAAATTTGAAGGAAAAAAAGGTAATTAATCACCCTTCAAGTTGCTTGATTATATTGAGGACTAAGCTTTTTTCATAAATGGGCAGAGTGGTAATCACCAAAATCTATGACAAGTGAGCTCAAGAAGTGGAAGACTTCAATCCTTTAGCCTAAACTTAATAGTTATTCCCATGCATGAATATAGCATGCATCATGCTAAACTTGAACATGTTTCAAACAAATAAAAAATATGTTTACGTGGTTTTGCTATTGGAATTTCCAAATCTCATCCTCCTCCAACTAACCATGTAGATGCATGTTCTAACAAGGGTAAGAAAAAGGTCATTGATGCATGAAGAGGTTGCCTTTGTTTGCATGGTTTTGTGTACATATTTAAGATGATATACTCTCTTGATGTTGGTTGTAATTGTAATCCCTAAACATCCCCAAGAAGGAACCATATGAATGGGTAAGGGTATATGCATGAAAATGGATTAAAACTAACAAGGAAGGATAAGGGAACAAGATGCATATTAGAGGCAAGTAATGAACCAAAAAGAGGTTTTGGTGAATCTTAATGAAATGAATCTGTTTCAAGTGACAGTTAAAAATAGAAAACAAGCTCCAAATGGGCTAAAAAAACACATTCTAAGCTTTAAAATGATATAGAGTTTATGAAATTTGGATGTGTATTTTGAGAGTTATGATTTTCCAAAGATTGGAGTGAACCATTTCGGATAGTATTTGGTTTTCGAATAAACTGTATCAAATGGGCAATAATTGGAACCAATGAATATTTTTTTCCCTATAGTTTACTTAATAAACAAAATTTAGAAATTGGAATCATTCAGTTTTAAGTTTTCTAGAATTAATTATAATTTTTTAAAGTGGGCCAGAAAACTGAAAAATGGCACTGTGAACATTACTAGCGTCTTTTCCGTTTTTGAAAATTCTAGTTCACAATTTTGGACAAATTTTTTATATCTAAGGCCCAAGAGTGATTCCTAAGTGATCTATAATAAGAAAATAGAGGAAAATAGGAGGTGTCACAGCTGTTTCTAAGGGAAGGAAGATGATTTTGATGAGTTTAAAATGAATAATTGTGTAGGGTATAGAAAAAATAACTTTTTTGTCAAAAAAAGGATAACAATTAATATTAGGTCAAGGTAGGGAAAAAAGATAAATATATATATACACGTAGCTGTGACATTTGAATGAAATATTGTTATGTAATTAATAATGTTTAATTTTGCTTTGAAGGAAACTTCTGTACTTTCAAATGAAAAATAGGTTTTGATTAACATTCAAAATTCATAATGATAAACCTCAATATTTTATATATTTTTGGTACCTAAAATTTGTCTATTATAACTCATTATTGGCTTAATTGGGTTTAATTAATTATTATGTAAAATGACAATTTCAATTTTTTTTAGTTTCCTTTTTTGTGCAGATTGAAAAAAGAAGAAAAGAAAGAGGAAGTCCATTCATGCATTGGGCTTCCTGGAACTAATTTATGCACTTGGGCCACACACACCCATTAATGGAGCCAGCCACTATTCATTCAATAGAGAAAAAATGAATTCCCATCACAAGCCCAAAGGAATCGGATGCTAGATTGTTGGTGGACATGCTTAATTCTGGATGCAGTCTCACTAATACTAGTTTGCTTTTTACAGATATCAGGAGACTTATTGAGAGGGAGTGGACCATCTCTATTCGGCATGTTTTGAGGGAGCTAAACCGTGTGGCTGATGCTCTTGCAAAGAAAGCAATTTCTTCTTCTAGGATTTTTTACTCTTGCCCACTCCATCTGCAGGAGCCATGCTCTGACGATCTTTTGGATTCTTACCCTGTCTATTAGTTTTTTCCTATTTTCCCTTGAGCTTTTGCTCTCATTGTGTATCAAAAAAAACAAGCCCAAAGGAGAAGCCACCGTCTGAAGGTCCTTTTGTCATTATTTTCCATTATTCCACACCACCACACATGCACAGACCCAATTCATTCCATGCATGTGGACACACAGAGGGATGCCCTCATCGATTCCATTATCTCTAGCGGCCGCTTGGGAGCAAAACTTTTATCCATTTTTTGTCCAGCTTCGTCCTTATTCACCGAATTCATTACCCCATTTATTCCACACACCTCCACGCCACGGAATATACCTCTAGCACGCATCATCCATCATCCAGAAAGCAGCGCCGCCTCCTTATCCTCAATTCATCCATTCAATCACGCCGGAGGGAGCCCGCAGCCAAGCCTGGGATTTTTCCATTCATTCATCAAGATACACACATCCCAACACCTCCGTTCTTTCACCAACACTGCCACCTATTTCCTCACTCATTCCCCAACTAATCCATTATCCCATCACGGTGCTCCTTTACCCCATTCATTCCAACCTTCACGCCTCCATCCCACTCCATTCCATTAATACACACATTCCTCCGTCTCCATTTTTTCAGTTCGTGATTTCTACCCTTTCATCCCATCTCCACATCATCCATTACCATATTTCGGGATATGGTTCCCATGGCTCTTAGAAGACCTGGGGCTTGGTATAGTCATTCTTCTGTTAAAAGCACCTGATCACTCCATTCCTTGATGATTTGATGAAGCTTTTCAGAATTTTTGAGCTAATAGGGAAGTTTGGTTGTTCCTAATTTTATTATCCACTCTTTATGTATTTTGATTATAGTTACTAAGTGTCTAGGACTGTGATTTATATATATATTTGAGAATTATTACTAGTATGTGTAATATGGATATTAATACTTGCATTGGATTTGCACTTAACGAATTGTTAATTATTTGTGGATCTATTTTTCACTATAGTTAATAATTCATGTTCTTGAAGCTCTCAATTTAGTTGAAAGTGAGAGGACCTTTGTGAATGCAATGTGAGCTAGCCTCTTAAGACACCTATAGTGAATTAAAGAAACCTAGGTGGCTAGGTAAATTTTACTAGTGGTATTGATTAGAAGAAGGTTTCTTCACTAGTTGTTGGCTAGTAAGGTGTAACTGAACTTAATTAATTGGAATTAGGAAGATTGGCCAAGTCATTCATCAAGGAGATTCACTTCATCCATTATCCATTCCATTATAAAAATAAAAGGAAATTAGAAATAGTAGCCTTTTAGTCTAATTAGATAGATAATACATATTTCACATACTTTTTGGTTAATTTGTTATTTATTCTAGATTATCTAGTAATTCAATATAGGCTCCACGTAGAAATCGACCTATGTTAATGCTACTATATTGTATTTAGCTTAGTTTTTAGTTGGAAGCCCCACGATAAGGCTTATCACATAATATTAGGGAATGTAGCTTTTTTGTTTTGTGACCGGCTAGCGATATAATAATTTGAAAATAAACAAATGCAAACTTTCATGCACCAATTAACATATGCCACCTTTATTAGGGATCTGCAAATATATCTGAATCCGACAAGTATCTGAATAAGTGAACATGGACAACAAGAAATACACAATAAATTTGTTGTTACCATTCAAAACAACAATTAGTATGGCCAATTATTTAAAATAAAATTCATTGTTCCTACTCAGAAACATTTAGACGATATTTCAAATTTTATTTGTCAACTTTCCAATTTGGCCCATCTAATTATTCATATTAATATAAATGCATCTATTTACATTCTCTTCCCTCCACACACACAAAAACACACACTCTATCTCTCTCTCTCTCTTCTTTTTAGCCACAAACACATTCTCTCTCTCTCACTTATATTACCTTACCTCTAATACTTAATATAAGAATCAATTGATTTTTTTAAGAGATTAATGAAGTTAATTAACTGATATATATCATTTTTCTCCAAAATAATTTACCTTACTTATGAATTGATTTATAATATAATGTTATATATAAATATTTCATAATATATGTGATGATTAACTAATTTTAAAATGTTTAATTATTTCAAAAAATCATTTGACTCTTATATCAAATGCCAGAGGTAGTATCTTTTTTCTCCTTTTTTTTATTTTTCCTCTTATGTTCTTCCCAATAAATAAAGGTGTTTTTTTAAAAAAAAAGTTACATTTATTACATATTTGAATATTTATGACTATTTTTAATCAATTTTATTGATCAACATAGTTGAGTCAAATGTTTTGAGTTGTTTTTTTTTTTGTTTAAAATATTTAGCTGAGCTGGGTTCTAGTAGCTCAATAGGGCTTATGGTGTGCCTTTTTGGGTAAGAGAGTGTCTACAAAGGTATTTACAGATCACTAACAAAAAGGTCATTACATTAACAATGTGTTTTGAACTCACAACCTTATGGACTGTAAGCCAATTTCTTACCAACTGCATCAACTTTTATTGATTTTCATGGGAGTTGTTCATTCACTGTCAACATTAGGAAATTTTGTTCCCAGAATCCATTTAAAGTGGAATGAAGGCCCACGCCCAAATAACTAAATCTCTATAAATAATCCACATCAGTCAACAACAATTGACCAAAAGTGTCAAGTTTAATTCATCCTATAGGGCTATTTCTAGTGGAAGGGGTTAGTTTCTCACAATATGATGAACCAATATTTGAATCTCCACATGAAGATGTATCCACATGTAGTTCCAACAATAATTCAAATGTGATTGCTTTTAGCAAGAGGATATTTGTGCTTAGAAAAAATTCTTAAGACCTTTGAAATTTGATAGAAATAATGACATGTATTTATTTAAAAAGGCTTCATGCATTATATGTATTGAATAGCTTGTGATTTAGAATGAAAATGTGTAACCTCTTTTAAAGGAGAATTGAATATTGATTTGTCGCATTGTGAGTGGCTAACTTATTCTCTAGACCTAACAACTGTTGATTATTTTCCAAATCCTTTTGTTATAATATTATCTAAAAAATATCACTAGTTATTCAATATACATAATGCATGAAGCTAGCTTTAATTTTAAATAAAATATGTTGTATTATTTCTATCAAAATTAAAAAATTTATAGGAATTTGTTTTTACTAAGCACATATATGCTCTTACTAAAGACAATTCTGTTTGAGACATTGTCGAGTATTAAATGTGGGCAACTCTCCTAATAAGGATTTGAACAATGGTTTACTGCATTACGAGAAATTAACTCCTTCCCAAAGGGTACTTTGTTGATTACTCTTGCAAATCCTTATGTGACAACGTTATGTAAAAAAATACGATATAAAAGAACCTCAACCTAATTCTAACTGTGTCACAATTAAGCAATAAGGACATTTATCTTTTATTAGATTAACATACAAACAAAAAGTGAGAGATAAATTATTGTTTTCCATGTTATATCACACAAAAAACTTGTACATAATCATAAATAATGATTAAAGAAGGGAAAGTATATGTTGATAATTCAGAGCAGAAATGCTTCGATGATTTTCATTGATTTGGAACCATCTATATATACAATAGCAAAGGAATCTGGTCATGGATTACAGCAAATAAAGTTTCAACCAGATCATGGATTACAGCAAAGAAAGTTCGACACTCCGACACAAGGTTATGGAATAAATTATCTATATTATCTATAATATATTTTCTATATTATCTACACTCCCCCTCAAGTTGGATCATAGATGTCAGTCATGTCCAACTTGTTCACAAAACCTTCGAAGACCTTCTTTGACAATCCCTTGGTAAGTATATCTGCAAGTTGTAGCGTTGTAGGGATATAGGACAGGCAAATAATATCATCTTCGACTTTTTCTCTAATGAAATGTCGGTCAACTTCACCATGTTTAGTTCTACTATGTTGTATAGGATTCAAGGCCATACTTAACGCTACTTTATTGTCACAATAGAGCTTCAATGGAGAGTTAACCCGTATATGTATCTCATTTGTCACTCTTTGTAACCATAGGCCTCCCATGATACCTTGAGCGAGGGCTCTTAACTCAGATTCAGCACTGTTTCTTGCCACAACTCTCTGTTTTTTACTTTGCCAAGTGACTAAGTTTCCCTATACAAAGGTGCAATAACCTGAGGTGGATCGGCTATCCTTTTTATCACCTGCCCAATCTGCATCTGTATAGATCTCAATGGTCCTAAGATCATTCTTTTTGAAGAAGAGACCTCGGCCAGGTGTACCCTTTAGATATCGTAAGATTCTGTAAGCTACATCCATATGTTTTTTCTTTGGATCATGTATGTGTTGACTTGCAACACTAACAGCAAAGGCAATGTCTGGACGAGTATGTGATAAGTAGATGAGCTTTCCAATTAATCTCTGGTATCTTTCTTTGTCAGTTGGCACTTCATCCTTTTCCTGTTTCTTTCTCTTGTTTACTTTTATCTCTGTCTTCACAGGTTTTACATTCATCTCGATCCTTTCCTTTTTAGTGCTAACTGGCACTCTGCAAGGTTTGCATCCCAACATACCTGTTTCTTTAAGTAGGTCGAGAATATACTTGCGTTGAGAGACATAGATCCCTTTCTTTGATCTTGCCACCTCCATTCTGAGGAAGTATTTTAACTGTCTAAGGTCTTTGACTTTAAAAGCCTTATTCAATGCTTTCTTGATTCATTCCATTTCTTGTACATCATTTCCTGTCAGAATGATATCATCTACATACACAATAAGGATAATTGTCAAGGTAACATTTCTTAAAATGAACATGGTGTGGTCTGATAGACTTTGAGTGTAGTCTTCTGATTTTAGAGCAGCAGAGATTAAACCAGGCTCTGGGTGATTGCTTCAAACCATAAATTGATTTCTTTAGTCTGCACGCTTGATTATGCCTGTTTTTCTCAAAACCTGGTGGAAGTGTCATATACACCCTTCTTTCAAATCACCATTTAGAAAAGCTTTTTTAATATCCAGTTGCTGGAGTGGCCAATCAAGATTTACTGCAATAGACAGTAGGACTCTAATTGTGTTGAGTTTTGCCACAGGTGCAAAAGTTTCATTATAATCAAGCCATATGTCTGTGTGAAACCCTTGGCCACAAGTCTAGCTTTATACTTGTTGAGGCTTCCATCGGCATTGTATTTAGGAGTGAAGACCCACTTGCAACCTACCAGCTTTTTACCTTTTGGAAGGTCTGTTACCTCCCAAGTGTCATTTTTCTTGAGGGCCCTCATTTCCTTTAGGACAGTATTTTTTCATTCAGGAGTCGCAAGGGCTTCATAAATATTGGTAGGCACTCTGATCTTATCAAGATTAGTAACAAAAGTATGGTAATTGTGAGAAAGAGTGGCATATGAAACATACTTCTGAATGGGATATTGGGTGCAAGAGAGTTTTCCCTTCCATATAGCTATTGGTAAATGAGGTTCCTTAGGACATTCAATGTTGCCATGTATTTCCCCAGGTGTAGGATCCTCCACTGGTTTAGATATTGGCACGTCTTCCAATATGTTGGATATGGATACCTATTTGTTCCTTCGTGTGTATACCTTTTGGATTGGTTTTGGTGGGAATAACTCAGGTATAGAGGTTCAGGAATATTCTCTTTAGGCTGAAATTCACTCCATATCTCCCCCTGAAGTAAAGATTGAGAGAAGAAAGGGTCGGATTCCATGAATGTGACATCTCGACTAACAAAGAGGTGGTTGGAGGTAGGGTCATAACATTTATAGCCTTTGTGAGAATTGGAGTAGCCTAAGAGGAGGCATTTAATAGCACGAGGGTGAAATTTTCTTGGTGGATTATGAAGGTGTACATAAACTGAACAACCAAACACACGAAGAGGGAGGGTATAGTCGAGATGTATAACAAAGTGGGTTTCTCATAATTTGTCTAGAGGAGAGACAAAGTAAAGAATGTGACTGGGAAGACGGTTAATAAGATGGGTGGCAGTAAGGATAGCATCCCCCTAAAAATATTTAGGAACATGACTGGTATAGAGAAGGGCCTGAGCAACTTCAAGAAGATGATGGTTTTTTCGTTCAGCAATGCCATTCTGTTGGGGGCTATGAGGATAACTGCTCTTATGTACAATACCATGGGACTTTAGAAAGACGTCGAGGGAGTGATTGAAATATTCAGTCCCATTATCAGTGTAAAGAACTCGAATGGTGGTGTCAAATTGATTTTTAATGTACTGAAAAAAGTTTATAAATGTGGGAGTAACATCAGATTTGTCTTTCAAAAGGTAGACCCAACACATGCACGTGTGAAAATCAATAAATGTGATAAAGTACTTAGAGCGTGTGTGATTGGGAATGCAAGAGGGACCCCGGACATCACTATGAATAATTGAGAAAGGATGAGTGGATTTATATAAAGAAGGAGAAAAAACAGTATGATGGTGTTTAGCCATTTCACAAACATCACAACGAAGATTAGCCTTTTTATTTTCAGAAAGAGAAGGAAATAACTTTTGCAAATACGAGAAACTAGAATGTCCCAATCGTTTATTCCAAAGAACAAAGGTATCATCATTGGACGTGGAGGTGGATAGACTAAATCAGGAATGTAAGGTACTCACGTCGGACCATCTAGGTAGTAGAGTCCATCATATTCATCAGCCGTGCCAATAATCTTCCTCGATGAGAGATCCTGAAAAATACATCGAGTAGGAAAAAAATGAGCAGAGCAGTTGATATGCTTAGTTAGCTTGCTAATAGATAAATGATTACAAGCCAAATCGGGAACATGTAACACTGAATCAACGTGAAGCTTATCGGATAGTTGAACAGTGCCGTTGCCAGCAATAGAGGCCGATGAACCCGTGGCAGTCGTGATTTTTTCATTGCCCGCTGAAGGATGATAGGAGACAAACATACGGGCCTTAGAAGTTATATGATCAGAGGTACCACTATCAACAATCCACTTGGAAGGAAGAAGAGAGGTATGAAGAGCAATCGATGAATTACCTTTATGAGCAACAGCAGCAGAGGAAGTAGATGGTTCTGTTTATGGAGCCTAGAACCCTTTAAGAATGTTAATTAATTGAGTCATTTGATCAGTACTTACAACTTGGGAAGGACAAGCAGTAGGGATATTGATGTCCTGTGTGACGTGATGAGCTCGTGGTTTCCCTTTGCGAGTCTTCCAGTCTGTCGGTTTTCCATGGAGGTCCTAGCAATAGTCACAGCTGTGACCCACTTTCTTGCAGTACTCACAAACAGTTTTGGGTTTAATAGAAAGAGGAATAGGAGCATTCTTACTAACTAGAGCAGCAGAGTCAAATGTGGATCCCATTGTTTCAGGAAGCATAACATGACGACGGGACTCTTCACCCCTAACTTCCGCATATACTTCAAGGGGAGAGGGAAGGCTAGACGAACTAAGTATACGAGCCCAAACCGCATCATATTTTGTGTTTAAACCCGTAAGGAAAAGAAACACGCGATCAGTGTCGATATTCTTCCTATGACAGGTAGAATTTGCAGCGGATGTCCAAGTTTTATCAGTTAGCATATCAATCTCTTGCCAAAGAGCAACAAGCTCTAGCCAGTACTCGGCAACACTGCGAGAGCCTTGAGATGACTTCCAATAGTGGCAACGGAGGTCATAGAGATGTGACAGGTCTTTGTAATCGATATACGAATCACGGACAGCATCCCAAATGTCCTTAGTTGTTGGTAAATACATGAAGCTCTGTTTGATCTGTGGTGACATGGCATTTATCAACCAGGAGGAGATGAGGGCGTTGTCGACACACCACTGCTGCATAGCTGCGGACTGTGCATCAGACGGAGCTGTGGAGTCTCCGGTGAGGAATCCTAGTTTGCCTCCAAACTTTGCATCAGATGGAGCTGGATCCATCAAAGACAAAGGTCAACTCAGTAGAGCCTCCAGACTTTATACTGCAAAGAGTCGAAGATTCATCGGACGACGCCATAATGACTCTTCGACGAGAAGAGAGCAAACAGTTACCTCTTTTTTTAAAAAAAAAATTTAAATAAAGCTGAAAACCTTTTTTAAAAAAATGAATGGTGATGCCCTGAAAATGAGCTTGAGTAGCACATCGATAGTGGGTAATGGAGCAGCACAAACACGATCTCAAGCAGCACGGTGGCGATCGTGAGGTGGAGCGACAGTGGGCACCGAGAGGTAAAGCGACAGTGGGCACCGGCGAACACACAAGGTAGCGAACTCAACAGCTCGACACGCAACTAGCTCAATAGCTCGGCAACAACGCAACAAGGGAAACAAGTTAAAGCTCACGACGGACAGCGACGAACGAACACTTCAGTTGAGCTGCTGAATGATTTTGAACAAGTTGACGTTTGCGACAGCTACTGGGAGATGACGATGGAACTGAAACTGAGACTGCTTATCGGAATGGAACTGAAGCCGAGACTACTCGATAGAAAAAAAATGACTGAAGTAGACGAGGTCAGAGTTCCCAGAAATGGGTACGCTCTGATACCATGTTGATAATTCAGAGCAGAAATGCTTCAATGATTTTCATTGATTTGGAACCATCTATATATACAATAGCAAAGGAATCTGGTCATGGATTACAATAAATAAAGTTTCAACCAGATCATGGATTACAGCAAAGAAAGTTCGACACTCCAACAAGGTTATGGAATAAATTATCTATATATCTATAATATATTTTCTATATTATCTACAGTATACCATGAAGGCATGCATGCATTATATATGTAAACAAACCCTTCATTATTGTTGTCACACGCATACTGAAACCTTATGTAGTACTAAAAACAAGAGAGATGATAATGAATTAAAGATACACACGATTACAAATTAAGATCAACCATAGACATGGTTTGTGATCAGCCTTTTGAGCTTTGCCATTTTTATCGAAGTAAACACATATATATCGTCTGCTACATCTTCCGCTCGCTGGAAACAAGCATGTCTCCAACTCTTCTTCACCATTGAAGTTCCAATGGCAACCCAAAAGCCAGCAACGAACCCAATTGCTGTCACAAAGTAAAACCACACCTTTAATTTTCTGGATCCTTATCATCTTCAACCTCTTTGGTTTCAGGAACTTGATGAGCAGCATCATGACCTTGGCACTTATTTGGTAGTGGGATTCCACAAAGATAAGAGTTGGCAGCATAAATGGATGGATCATTCGAAGTCAGGAATTGATTTTGAGTTGGAATTGGCCCTAAAAGGTTATTGTATGACATGTTCAAATAGTTCAATGCAGTCAGCATGGGCATGCTCTTTGGAATTGTGCCTGAAATTTGGTTCCAAGAGATGTCAAAGGATTCAAGGTGTTTCATATTCCCAATTATCTCTGGAATCTCTCCTTTTAAATGATTGTGTGAAAGATTCAAGCTTATTAATCCAACAAGTGAGAATAACTCAAGAGGGTCGATCCTGCTAAATCGTTATTGGACAAATCCAAGTTGACCACAAAAAAAAAGATGGTAGTATAGTCATCTTGTCTTCCTTAACTTGTGTCACATCCTGATAGTACCATCCTTGTTCCATGTAATCCATCTCAGGCGATCTATTAATATCTATAGTATTAACACTATCTTTGGCCATTCCTGTAAGATTTCAATTACAATTTGGTATTGATCCATTCAAATTGTTATTTCCAAGGTCCAAAATCTGAAGTGATGTGATTTGGCAAAATGTTGAAGGAATATTACCATCTAACATGTTATTGCGCAACCTCATAATTTGCAAAGTAGGAAAAGTGATGTTGGTCCATGATGGAATACTTCCAAAAAACTTATTCTCACCTAAATCTAAAATTCTCAATTGCTTCAAGTTCTTCAAAGTCAATGGAAGATTCCCTTCAAGATGGTTATTGCTCAAATGCAACCATAATAGTGAGGAAAGCTTGTTGATTGAGATAGGGAAGGCACCAGACAATTTGTTGAATGACAAATTTATTTCCATCAATCCAAATGGTGGATTGTCTCTCCAGCAATTTGGGATTTCTCCAGAGAAATTTTTATGAGAAAGATCAAGGTCATTCAGGCTCTTGATTTGGCACAAAAATCTTGGGATTGTCCCATGCAAATTATTGCTTGACAATAACAAGTCTATTAAATTTGCAAGTTGGCCAAGGCTTTGAGGAATATTGCCACTAAAAGAATTGTTTGACAGATCAAGAATTATTAGATTTACAAGTTGACCAAGATTATGAGAGATGTTACCACTAAATGAATTACTCGAGAGACCAAGGCTATATAGATTTGAAAGCTGACCAAGATTTTGAGGAATATTACCAGAAAATAAATTACCTGAAAGATCAAGGAAATTTAGATTTTCAAGATGCCCTAACCAAGTTGGCAAATGGCCACTGAGTTCATTGTAACTCAAGTTTAAATCCTCTATGTCATATTTGATGCATTCAGACAAAATCAGAGTCTCCAAATGCTTCTTCATGAACATTGATAGAATAAAAGTGTAATAATTTTAAACCACACATGTTTTTTAAAATTTGTGACACAGAAATTTCCATTGTAGCTATGATTTGATTACTGGAAATAACTAGATAGCGAAGGTTCCTTAAGTCTCCCAACCAAGACGGAATTGAGCTTAAATTATTTGAAGAAATGTCAAGGTCTTCAAGGGAAGTCAAGTTCAACAAAACTATAGGAATGTGTCCAACAAGTGCATCTGCTGAAAGATCAAGAGTAACCAGATTCTTAAACTATCCCAACCAAGATGGAATTAAACTAAATTTGTTTGAAGAAAGGTGAAGGTCTTCAAGGGAAGTCAAGTTCCGTAAAACTATAGGAATGGGTCCAACAAGTGCATTTGATGAAAGATCAAGAGAGACTAGATTCTTAAACTCTCCAAACCACAAAGGCATTGAACGAAGATTATTGTCACTAAGGTCAAGGATTTCAACTGTAGTTCAATTTTGAAAAGCATTAAGGATTCTATCATCAATGTCATTCATAGCCAGATTTAGGACCTGAACACTAGCATTTTTGTGGAATTCATGGGGGGAAGAGGAACGGATAAGCTGATAAGCCCACAACTATGTAATTGGAGTTCTGACAAAGAAGGAAGCATATGAATTACCTGGAAAAAGTTGTGAGCTTCTCCAAGGTAGATACCATTTAGGTTCAATTGTTGTAGAGATTGAAATTTCGAGAGCCAATTCATGTCATTGATGTGTAAATCATTCCCACTGAGATCAAGAAACTTTAAGTCTGTGAAATTTCCACAAGATTGATTGGAATCTTTCCTGCGAAATTGGATTCTGAGAGAGAAAAATATCTTAACCGCTCCATATAACCAAGAAAGATAGGAATGGAAGTAGCGTTGAAGCTATTTTTGCTCAAATCCAAATAAATCAATTGTTGCAACTGCAACAAAGATGAATCAACACCACTAGCTTCTAGGCTATAGTCACGAAGATCAAGTCTAAGAACATGACTAGTAACATTGTGATAGACTATGCCATCCCACTGGCAACAACTGGTTTCAGGATTCCAAGAGGAAAGTCCCTGTTGATTATCACCAAGAAAAGATGCTTTGAATTTGAGAAGAGCTTGCTTCTCTGATTCAATGCATCTTCCACACAAACCTAAGTGGACAATTTCAGAAAATAGGAAGAGTAATGCAAATCCTGCTAAGACATGCCTTCCCATATTCATAGAAGCTCAAACAAGTGACTTTTCTATATGATATAATATCTTGTGATGAGGGAAGTGTGACTATTGTTAAACATTAACAATTGGTATTTATAATAATTTATGGTTAAACAACTTGTGTCAATGATATTTTCTCAGAAAATGTGATAAAACATTATAAGGATTAAGAAGTTCAACTATTTTTAAACGCAACTATTCTCTTGTGGTTTTCGTCAACCTCTATGTTGAAATTATATATTAAAATTAAAAAAACTAATAAATTGAAAATACGGTTGAACAATGGATTACTTGCATGTTAGCAGCATTAGCACTAATAGTAAACTAAACAACTTATTTTTGAATTGAAATAATGCGTTAATGGTTGTAATATATTAAAATAGAAATTAAAATTAACTCTTGCATAGTATTTTCTCAAATATAGAATAATAGGATAAATTGTTCCTCGTACTCTAAATATATAAGCTAATTAACTAATTTACAAGAAATCATTAAATATGTTAGATGGCATTAATGTATAAAATTTATATTAGTTTACCTAAAATATCCCTCCTTATAAATTTTTTTTGCTGGCACCCTCCTTCTAATTATATACACTGGAATTTCAAATTTTAAAATAATGAAAAATATATAATGAATAGGAATAGTTTGGGAACAAAATAACAAATGAGGGAACCGAAAGAGTAGAATTGAATGATAATGAACAGTGTTGGTAAAATGGATTGGCCCACCCGCTTTGATCATAATGGAAAGTATTTTGACCGGAAGATTTTATATTCAGATTGATGTGAATAATGTGAAAAAGTCTTTCAGTTATATATATATATATATATATATATATATCAAGCTTGCTAATACTCGATACAATCAGTTAATCACGTAAAGAAACAAACAGTGCGACGAATAAGAATAAGAACTTTATTTATTTTTTGCTATTTTTGTCTATACAATTAGGAGGAAGGGAGACCAAGAAGAAGCAGCAGCAGCGTAAGAAATGGTTCCGATTAATGAACCAATGCATTATTCCCTAAAGCATGACAGAATAGACCTCAAGCTGATTAACGTAGCCTTACGTTGAACCGCACTAGCTTGGGTGGTAATTCATATATAATGTAAGTATTGATCATCATTGATTACTATACACTCTGAAGATAATGAATAATAGCTCTCTCTTCTATAGCTCTTTAACTTTCTCTTTCTCATTTTTTTTCTTTTAAATTTATAGCATGTTATCACAATGATATTGCTCTGATTTATTTTAAATTTACGATTATAAATTAAATATGCTTTTCAACTTCTAATCATCCCATACTGATCTCGTAACCGTTAGAGCACCAAACTTTCATTCAGAAACTACAGGGAATTGCAGCTTGACTCCTCCACCGTTCAAATTCTTTTTTAAATCAGTTTCATACGGAGCATCCTAAAATCACTTTGGATTTGTTTTGGCCATTTATTTTTGAATCCATCTATGTCCTATAATGCGGCTGGATTTTTTTTTACGGAAGGAGGATGAAAGCTTTGAAGCCTCTGATGACCACATATGCTTTTTCATCGTAAAATTGGAGGATCTGAAAAAGGCCTTCATTTAATGATTCAAATAAAAGTAGTTTTAGGATGAAAGTGTGAGAGTTTGTAGAAACTTTCAATGCACAGTCATGAAAGTGTGAGAGTTTTTAAACTTCCAATGAAAACGCGTATATATGGTTATTTAAATGTACTATATAATATTCGTAATTTACCATTTAATAATTCAATTAATTATAAAAATTTCCTATTCAACTCAATATAATTAATTTGTCATTTGGTCATTTGTAGAAAATTTCTAATTTTCAAAGTCACGTAAATTTCAGAATTTATCAAGTAAATAATGATAGTAAACAGTAAATTGTCCAAAATTTTTCAGTTTACTTGTTTGACCATTTAAATACTTGTAAAGGGAATTAGGAGGTTTATCATTGGTCTTTTATGAAGTTAAAGATGTAATAAGTCAGGCATTACAAACGCCTTCATTTCACTTGAAGAAAATTGGGCCAGCGGGTTTTCGGCCATCTTGAATTGGGCCCATTATATATATAAAAATGAAACTTTTTTTTGGTATGGAGCCTCTTTTTTTTGGTATACTGATGTGGAGACTTCTAAGACAAAAAGGAATGGGCCACGTGTTTTGGGCCATCATTTTCGGAATCTGAAATTAAAAAAATGGGCATCTAGCCTAGTGTGTTTGGGCCAAAGTTTTTCTTGCCAAACATGTCTGCACTCGTACTGATTCTGACATGTCTGTGAAGAGAGTCTCAACCAAGTCTAGTTCATTGGGCAACAGTTCATTCACTTCTGACATCTACTCCTTCTCTCAACCACGACACTAAGGAAGAGGAAGTTTCACAGCCCCGTGTGTGTGTCACTTGGGGAAGTGCGGCCGTTCAGTCTGCCCCTCCTCTATCTTGTCTAAGGCAGAAATAGCTAACCTCTGCAACAGCTTTTCCATGCCTTTCACGGCAAAGATTAAGGTTCTGGCTCCTGGTGAATCAGCGGGCACGCTCATCCAGGGGTGGACGAGCTTCTTCGTTGATGTTTTGCTACGACAAATGTATCCTTTGGCCCCCTCTACCATGCTCCTTGTGTCGCTTCTTTGATGTGGCGCTCGCCCAATTGATGCCTCATGTGTGGTGGTTCGTTGTGTCTCTGGAGGCATTTGGCCGAAAGAATCATCTGTCGTACACCATGGTAGATCTGCTCTCTTCCTATAACCCAGCGAAGAAGAAGAAGAAGAAGAAGAAGGTGTTTTTTACATTGATCCCACGTTCAAGGTCCACGCCTTTGATTTTGGCTGATCAAATAAATGATAGAGGCTGGAGAGACCGCTGGATTTTCGTGCGGTCTAACCAACTAGTCATCGATGACCAGCCTCTCCGATCGTCGTGGAACACCAGGGATGAGTTCTCGTTTCATATCTCAGTTGTTTTTTCTTCCTATGATACTCATAATGAACATATCGTTGAATGAGATAGGGAAGGGACCAGACAAATTGTTGAATGAAAAATTTATTTCCATCAACCCAAGTGATGGTGCATTATCTATCTAACAATTCGGAATTTCACCAGATAAATTGTTATGCGAGAGATCGAGGCTTATTAGATTCACGAGCTAGCCAAGCTTTTGAGGGATGTTACATGAAGAGAATTACTTGAAAGATCAAGGCTTGTTAGAGTTACAAGATGACCAAGACTTTGAGGGGGTATTGCCTCCAAGAGATAAAGTGAAAATGAGTTACAATTTTTAATTCTTCAAGATCATCTATATTTAGTTTTGATTCATCAAATTAAAAATTAGTTGTTTTAGTCCATCAAGAGATAAAGTGATCAAAATTTTAAGTAGATTATGGAGATTAATATTTTAAATAAGTAGAAACTTAAATCATTAAATATGACGCTAACCTTTGTTTTTAAAAATAAAAGAAATGTTGAGCAAAAACATTTTTAATCCTAAGTTCTTTGTTTCGATAAGATAAAAGCATTGATTGACTTAAGAGTTGGTACATAATAAACCGTGAGGAATTGGAAAATATCCAAGACCGACCAAATAAAGTGAAAATCATTAATGATTTATCCACTTTTTATAGGTTTTAATATTTTATATCAATCAAATATATATAATTAAAACTAGTACCTCAACAGTTGATTGGTCCTTACAATCATCACATGTGACCTCTTTAATTAAAACAATTGGTTCACCTCATTTATTTATACAATTAATAATATTTTTAACCACACCATTAATGAGTTTTCATTTTTCAAGGTAGTATCATTTCAATTAGTTGTTTATGGCTGTCACTTTCCTTTTTATTGGTTATTATATGTATTTTTTAATTAATTTTTTCACCTCATTTATTGGTTTTTGGTTCTACGACCTTAGACCCTAATTGTAGCATTTGATAATGAAGTAAATTTATTTAATGAAAAATTGATGTGAACTATATATTTAAATTACAATTAGCAACAAAAGTAAAACAAATTAATTGGGGCATTTGAAAATGAAGTAAAATCATTTAATAGGTAAAGAACTATGATATGGTAGTAATAATGTCATATCTAGAGTTATTTTCTTGGGAGACGGAGTGGGTCGAGGGTGGTTGATGGCACATATGTAGTTGTGTAGACATTATTGATAATTTGTTAGAAAGAAATCACCTTACAAATGGAGCAAATACTTGCTCTAACATTAGAAATTATAGGCAAGTTCAATAAATTGTTAATCTATACTTATAGATGAATGTCATGTGTTTTAATGTTGATTATTATTAATAGATGTATTCTAAATTTTTCTTATGTTGGAGTCCATCATATAATTAAATTCTCCATTTATTTCTTTTATAAGCAATAATTATCTAGATCATGCAAAATTAAATATTGGTTTAAATCAATTAAAAGTAATTAATGTACAAGAGAAGTAATTTTTTCTTCCAAATATACATTTATTTACGGAGATAATGAGTTACGTTGAAGAGAATTGAGGGAAATATGAGATAGGCATATAATGAATTAAGGGATCAAAATATAAGATGTATAAATTTTTTTAAAAAAATTGTTGGTTATATAGATAGAATTAACCCTATGTAAGATAGTATTGCTTATAAATAAAATTAAAATGATTATATTCTCCAGATTTATTTTGTATAACTTTAATGTTGTTCATTTATTTTATTTATTCAACAATTATTGTATAACCATGTAACACACGGGGTTATTAAGTCTTGTTATCCATAAAATTCCTGTTACAAACAAAAGTTTAAGGTGATCTAGAATCTTGTACTATTTTTTACCTCTTGGTGTTGGATATATTTAAAAAAAATGTAACTTATTTTTCTAGAACACCCTTATTTTTGGAGAGAATGAGAGAAAAATACATGAAAGAGGCATATAATTAATTAGACAAAATTGGAAAGAAACTCATTATATGTAAGCATACTTATTCACAACTTTTCACCTTGTATTTTAAACAGAAAGAAGTATAATTGACTGTTTCACCGGAAAAAAAGAAGTATAATTGACTGTTACATGAGTTTTTGGGAGATAAAGACACATTTGTTAATTGATTTATTTTATGTTTAATATGTTCAAATTAGTTTAACTTTTATAATTTAGAAGACAAAGGGGGAAGAGAGAGAGGACTAACGTGCATGTTGGGATTAGCCTTGAAAACTATTTTTTTTCAAAGTTACAGTTTACGAGATAGATATGTAAGATAAAATTTTGTCTTGACTTGTATGAACGTACTCTTATAACGATTTACTAAAAAGGCCCATTAGCATTAATACGTAATGAAGAGCAATGATAAAAATAGTTTCTGATTGGATTAGCAGAAGAAGTTGGCTTTCAACATGATTTTTGCCCTATGAACTATGTGAGAGAAGTTTAAATGTGAATGTGCAATATAAAACTTTATATTCAATTTGCTGTTTGGAGTCGTAACTTAAATTTTGGCCTTGCAAATAGTTTACCAAACAAGCTCTTTCAGTTTCTTGGTCTATATCACACAATTAAACCAACGCTAAGCATCCCAAGTAGTTGGCCAACTTGGCAATAATGATTAAACCGCGTGGTCCATCTCCCATTTACTCCATTGACACAATTTCAATAATTGCATAGACTAAAGATTCCGAATAACCTAACGAAGACAAAAGTCGTTTTATCAAATAAAGCGAAAGCAAACTATTGATGATTAATATCATAAAACAAAAATTGTCACTTTCTACATAATTACCCCTCCGATCCACACTATAAATCACATTAATTAACTAATGGGACTCATTTAATATGTTCTGAATTAAGATATTTTTCCTTTTTACCCGAATAATGTGAATTAAATGAGCATTAATTTTTAAATTGAAAATAAGTGTTGACTGCAAAAACAAAATTGGAAAGTGAGCATTAACTATCCTGCAACTGGCTTATATTTTGGATCAAGACAATCTTCTAAAATTGATGGACTAATGGGTGTATGCATGTATATTCTACTGACAATTTTATTTTTGCATACAACTTGTGGAACGCCCCGAAATTTAAGGCTATATTGTCGCTCCATTTTTGTTAAGCATATATATCTTTCTACTATATGTAACCATATTTGAAGAACTGCCGGGGTATTAAATGTATCTCTTCCACTGTGGGTTGGAATCTTAGTTTGCTATATTGTGAAAGAATAACATTTTATGCTAGACCTAACCTCATTAGTCTTCTCTTTCTATTTGGTTTTAGGCAAATGATCTCTCTCTATTTGTTTCAAGAAAAATGTATCTTGACTTAGGCTCTCTTGGACCAAGCTCAACATGTTATTGATCCACAAAGGTTGGAGATAAATCAAATGTGACCCTTCACCAACGAAGTAAAAATGATTGGCGATGGAGGTTGAATCTAATGAAAGGAACTAGTATCTTACAACGTAGTGAACTAAAGTTTAAATGATTTTTGGTTTTAGGCAAGTGATATATCTATATATATATTTAAGAAAAATGTGTTTTGACTTGGTCTCACCTGGACTAGGCCCAACATGTTCTTGATCCATAAAGGGATTAATCAAATGAGACCTTTCACCATGAAGCAAAAATGATTGGCCACAGAGGTTGAATCTAATGAAAGGGACTAGTATCTTATAACGTGGTGAACTAACGTTCAAATACTTGTTAAAAGCAGTGTCCACATTTGGTACCTATGCTTAGATTGACCTATAGGATGTTATTGATCATATGGAAAAGTAATGGGTTTTTACAATATTAATGTCATCTTATAACCAATTATATTGCCATTGTCCTTTCAATTATGTTATGCCAGTGTGGAAGCAAAATGAGGAAAGAAAAATCAAGGAAGTATCATATGAATTTTGAGAATTTTTAATGACCATACACAAGTCAAGGAGTAGGGAATTCTCAAAAAGTAATTATAGTCCGATAAAGTAGTTTTATGAATAGTTAAAGTAGCTTTATTTATATAAAGCATGTTGTGTGGACTGAGATTCACCATGTGTCACCCTCTAATGACAACATGAAAAGTAATAAAGATATTTTAACCATGCGGTAGAATATCTCAGAGTAAAATTACTCTATTGGTCCAAACAATTAATTAGACACATGCGCCAATTTGTATAAGCTTCAAGAGTGTTCTTGAAGACTCCATTTTTCCATCACAGTTGGCCAAAACATTTAGAGAAAAGGAAAACTACGGAGGAGCAAAAGAGAAGAGAAGGAAGAGATCTCAAGCAAAATCCACCAAATCTTCAAAGTAAGATGTGATTTTACTATGTAATCTTCATATTTCTTCACTTCTACCACTCCTTTCCCATCTAATTGGTTTATTATTTGCCAATATGTTGTGTTTGTGCTGCTGGAACTATAGGAGTTTTGGGAGATGAAGTGAGAAGGAGAGGGATTTAGAGAAAATAGTTGGCTAGGCATGATTTGAAACCTATTAGTGCTTGTCTTGTGTTGTTTAGATGAATATATGAAATTTTGGCATGAGTTTACTATTCATATGCTGCTGGTTGACACTGTTCATACAGGATAAGGAATGATTTTGTGAGGTTTAATGATGGGAAAATTAGCTAGGATTGTGTTTATGCATGTATATGAAGGTAGAAGTTGAAAATCACATTTTTCCAATCTTGAGAAACATTTCAGCCTGCAGAGTTTTTATACAAAGGAGTGTGATTTTGATGAATGTAATGCTTTCATTAGATTTAGAATGTAAAATTGTGTAGGGTATAAATGATAAACTAATTTTGAAAGCATTGGAACAAGTTTTGGTAATATTAAGAGTGTTAGGGCCCTTAAGAGTCAAGAGGAGTTTGATCAAGTTTAGCATATTTTGAAATTTGGTATTAGCTTATCATTAATGCCAATTGCATTATGTAATGCATAGGTGTGTAATTCCAAGGAGGAAAGTTTCAAAGTGTAAGAAGAAAGCCATTAATGATTAAAGAAAGTTAAGTAAATTCTCTAACTTTTACATTAACATTGCCATTAGTTATTGATTGTGTGATTGCCATGTTAATGATGTATTAAATGATGTATGAACATGCAATCTTTTATTTGATGATGATATGCCTTAGTAAAGTGTGAATCTATGAGCCATAACGTTAGTGGTGTATGCTTAATTTTCATGGCTTATTAGTGTTACACAATAATAATTATGCATGTTGATGTGATAATTAGATATGTTTGCTATTGAGATTCCATGAATCTCATTCTCCCAAAATCTAACTTTCTAGATCATGTCTTAAGCAAAGGCAAGGAAGTGCAAGGGTAAGGTGAAATTTTGAATGCTAAGTTATATGGAAAGCTTGTACAAGTTAACTATGTGACTTATGTACACTTTTGGTTAAGTGTTAGTTTAAACTCTTACACTATGAAATATTATATATGGACTGTGTAAATAGGCTAAACATGCTATATTGTTATGTGCATTGGGTGTATGTTTGGAAGAGAGGAATATGAGCATGCAAAGTAAATTTAAAAGGGTCCAAAGTCATTAACAAGGATTAAAGTTGAAGTACCAGGAAAAAAATAGAAATTGAGGTCTAAATGATTTGATATTTTCCAGAAAAAATACTATATATCCCAAGCTTTAAAATGAGCCAAAGTTTGCTAAAGTTATATGTGTAGGTAGAAAGTTATGGTTTTCCAAAATTAAAGAGAAAATCTGAAAAATTGAAAAATGACCATATGAATAGTGCTTTTTCAAGGAATTTTCTATATTAATTGGTTAAGAAATCGAACCAACTGGCAATTTTCCCTTATAGGGAATTTAGTAAACTTCATTTAGAGACTTGAACAACTCAATTTTGATTTTTCTAAATTTAGTTATGAATTTTCAAAGTTGGCCAAAAACTAAAATTTACCAAGTGAACCATATTGATAAACACTACTTTCGCAAAGTTTTAAAATTTCACTTGGTTGGCTAATTCTAAGAATAGGAATTCCTTAAAGTGATTCATAATTGGGTTTTAATATAAAATGAAACAAACTAAGGAAGACGTAACAATGGCCATTCAAAAAGGGACATGGATGTCTCTAGGGATGGGAATTATGGGCCCAGCCCGCCACCCCTAACCTGCGGGTTAGCCTGGTTGACCCTGTTGGAAATTGTGCCCCAGGGGCCAATCATTGTGCTTCACACATTATTTATCTTAATGTATTTTTTCCATTTAATTATCATAACTTTTGCATGTTTATTATGATGGGCAAATTATGAATATTGTCCTAAATGTCCCTGGTCGATTATCTGTGTGGGAACAAAGATAAAGTAGGACCAGTATGACTTTGATAAGGTATGGAGATACGAGTCAAAGTCATAGGCACTTGTAGGAGTACAAGGTGCTGGACCGACCCGCTATGAGAAAGCTGCATGGATCAAGTCATTAGCTTATCTCATATGTAATCACGTCACAATGCCCTTCGACCTGAGATCATCATGGATTCCTGCATGAAAGTCACTAAGCTTTGACCTAGTCAAAAGTTAGCTTTGACCGGGTGATGATAAAGGCTATAATCGGGCTTAAGGGTTTTCATGTGGAGGAATGTGAGTGATCAAGATGGGATTTGTCCCTCACATCATTTGAGAGATATTACTGGGCCCCTCGATAAGTGAGTCTGAGAAATGTATGGCCATACTGTAACGAAAAGGAGTTTTCGTTTCTTTAATCAGACTGCTCAGGGATCGAGAAAGTAATGGTCGG
>JANTPZ010097188.1:0-67422 GCA_025593235.1 Vachellia pachyceras
AAAATACAAAAACATAATACATAATCAACAATCTCCAAAGTAAGTATGTATTTAAGATGAAATAATAAAGTTTAAAATAATATTTGAAGCTACTGAAATCTATCTGCCTTCTACAAATAAATATAAAAGATTTATTTTCTTAAAAAAAAGCTGACCCGCGGGTTGTGACGTAAGGGACACCAAAGATTCTTTTATCGTTTTAGAATCGTGGGTAGGCCATTCCAATTCTCGCAATTATTGCAACACGACAAAGTACTTTTAATTTCAAACAATTATATTTAACATCGGATCCGTTTGAGAATACGGTAAAAAAGTACTTTTACATAAGTTAAGATAAATATATGGAGAAGATTATCTCATTTTATAAAAAATATTGTTAAATATATTTTTAAAAAATAAATAAATTTTTTTAAATAAACACCTCAATGGGAGGTGTGTCAAAAAAAAACAAGAAAGTAGGTCCTTGTAAGGAAAACAGAAAAAGTTGCCTCTCACCGAATCCTCAAGCTCATCTTAATATATTAATTTTGTACAATTAAATTAGAATAAGTATAATTAAGAACATTAATAACAAGAATTTTTTTATAGAATAAATAATATAAAAAAATTCAAATAGCTTAACTGACACCTTGATATCGTAAAAACAAAAGGGAAGTTTCTTTTGCTACTTTTGTGTCACCTAGAAAAGTAAGATTGAGTGTGTATTTGAGAATTTCGTTAGGAGAAAGAAGTTTACAGATTTCGAAATATTTTATGAATTTTGATATGCTTTTACGAATTTCAATATGCTTTTTGTCTTATGTCCGTTGGGGGAAGGAGTTCCCAAATAAGCATTAATTATTAATTCTCTAAACATTCTCATTTAGCGCATCACTTTGAAATATCATCTCTTCATACTTCCCGTACCACAAATGCTCGGATAAAGCCTCTAGTGCTTCTCTCTAATGTTTCATATATATATACCTTTTGAAATTATATATACTCAAATGTCTCAAAAGTTCTTTTCTTTGTTTTTTTTATTTTACATAAAATTAGCTGTTTTGAATGAATGAAAAATGAATGAAATGACTCGATTTCTCAATTTCTTTGTTTTTTCTTTTACATTATAGTATCTCATATGAATGAAATAGTGTGGTTTTGAATTTGTTTTACAATTTTTTCCAAAAATAAATCAAAACTACAGAATTTTTTGTTTTAAAAAACATATGAAATTTAAAACTACATCATTTCATACCCATAAGATATCAAAATATCATTCATTTTATGTAGAATGTACTTGTTGCAAGAAAAAAAAAAAGAAAAACATTTAGGAAAGTTGAGGCATTAGATAGCGATTTAAAAAATCCATATTAAAGGTCCCAAACGCCAAATGCTATGGTTCAGAGGGGTCAATAATTAAAATCCATAAATCAAAACTTGCATTTTTATCTTTATGTTTCTAATCATTTGGTATTTACACGTCTTTTATATAAAAATTTATAACTAATTTTAGAAAATTTGAAATGAAATGGTTCAAGACTCCATTTTAAGTTCTTGAGATTATCTGCAGAGCACAAATATACATTCATATCCATTCATGTTCATATGATACAGAAACCTATCAAAAGTTTACTATTGATATGGTAAATTTGCCATTTTCTAAATTTATATTTTAACTTTTGAAGAATTTTGGATTTAGATTGATATGAAAAATAATATGTTTCATTTTTTATCATCTAACTGAACCTTTGCCTGAATATCATCAAATTCCTGAGGTTCCAATTGCGGTCGTCTATACAAAGTGAAGATTCAAAGTATCTGCAGTTTGATTAACAACGTAACAACCTCGAGAGTATAGTTTATATGTAGGAGCTGAGGGAGTATATTTGTATAAAATATTGAATTACGTAACTTATAAGATCAATTAATTTTCTCTCTCCTCCTATCCAAGTACTAGAGTGAGACTAAATATAGTGCAGCAATTTTTTGACGCCCCTGCTATATGATTAAGGACCTTCTTGGGAGTCCGTGTCAAAACCTAGGTTTTACAGCATAATCTAGATTTTACCCTAAAATCTAGGTTTATTCAAGTATTCACATCTTTTAGAAAAATTATTTTGGAGATGAAACCTCGGTTTGAAACCTAAATTTCGAAAAAGCTATTTTCTTATCAAATGATACTCTTTCTCCTAATTATTTTTCTTTTTTCTCTTTCCTATTATTTTATTTTTTTCTCTTTCTCTTTCTTCCTACTCTCTCTACCAATTATTTTTTCTTTTCTTTTTCCTAATATAATATTATCTCGAAATCTGTAAAAGCTATTCTCACCCTAACTTTTTAAACATAATTACTTTTTCAAAACTTAGATTTTTCCTTGGAATCAATAAAAGTTATTTTCCTAAAATTTATTTTCTAAAATATATATTTTATTTTGAATTCCGTAAAAATTATTCTCCACCTAACTTTTAAACAAACTCTTGGATTATAACGAACCCTTCCTAACAAATTCGCCATACCAAACAGTTTCTATTTGAACTGATGATATAATAATTTATATTAACTATCACTTAGTCGGAATCATAAAGAGGACACCAAAGATTCTTCTATCTTAGAATCGTGGGTAGGCCATTACTATCCTCGCAATTATTGCAACACGACAAAATACTTTTAATTTCAAACGATTATATTCATCATCAATTATCGCGAAATGGGAGACGTGTTAAAAAAAAAAAAGTAGGTCATTGTAAGGAAAACGAAAGAAAGTTGCCTCCACCGAATCCTCACGCTCATCTTAATATATTAATTATGTCCAATTGAATTCGGATAAGTATAATTAAAAACATTAATAATATTAATAACAAGAATTTTTTAGAATAAATAACATAAAAATTCATATAGCTTAACTGACACCTTGATATCTTAAAAACAAAAGGGAAGTTTCTTTTGCTACTTTTGTGTCACCTAAAAAAATAAAAAAAATAAGATTATTTCACCAAAATAAAAAATAAAAAAATAAGATTAATTATTAATTCTCTAAACATTCTCATTTAGCGCATCACTTTGAAATATCATCTCTTCATATTTCCTGTACCACAAATGCTCGGATAAATGCCTCTCTAGTGCTTCTCTCTAATGTTTTCGTATATATACCTTTTGAAATGATACATACTCAATGTCTCAAGTTTTTTTATTTCTTTTTAGTTTTACATAAAATTAGCGGTTTTGAATGAATGAAAGGACTCGATTTCTCAATTTCTTTGTTTTTTATTTTACATTATGGTATCTCATATGAATGAAATAGTGTGGTTTTGAAGTTGTTTTACAATTTTTCCAAAAATAAATCAAAACTACAAAATTTTAAGAATTTTTTGTTTTAAAAAACATATAAAATTTAAAACTACACCATTTCATACCCATAAGGTATCAAAATATCACTTTTTATGTAGAATATACTTGTTGAAAAAAAAAAAGGAAATACATTTAGGAAAGTTGAGGCATTAGATAATGATCTAAAAAGATCCACATTAAAGGTCCCAAACGCCATTTGGTATTTATGTTACTAATCATTTAGTATTTGCATTTATATAAAAATTCATAACTAATTTTAAAAAATTCGAAATAAAATTGTTCAAGACTCCATTTTAAGTTCTTGAGATTATCTACAGAGCACAAATATACATTCATACTCATTCATGCTCATATGATACAGAAACCTGTCAAAAGTTTACTTTAGATATGGTCAATTTGCCATTTTCAAAATTTATACTTTAACTTTTGAAGATCATAACTTTCATTGTATAGATAAAAATTAAGAAAACCATAGGATGCGTACTTCAAATATAGAAAAAATTGTGGCCATTCAAATATATATCATTTGTCATGTTTCACTTCACTCCAGTGTTAGTGCCCATTAAAGTTATATATCATCCCTTTTATTTCACCATTACATTCAATCTTCAATGGCTACTGCATGCAACGATCTGTAATTCATCATTATATATCAAACATACATTCCAATGCCTCATAATGAATTAATTGTATAGCTCATAGGCATTGATATACATCTATTATATTAGTACTCATGACATAAATGTCCTGAAATAACCTTCTCCTTCCATTTACCGCGTCCCACATTGCCTTCCCCCGGGGGTCATTTTTGTTTTCCTTTTATGTTGCTTAAATACATGTCCAAAAATGCAAGATGAATATAACACATGCTTAAGTGGAAGATGATGTAGTTACGTGTAGTTGTATCATAAGCTTGCTCATCGATCATGCCAAAAAGATAAAACAAATTAGCATAAATAAATGGCGGCATGTACACACACACACACACACACAAAAAGTCATCGTTGATATCACTTAAAGTTGCCACAAGATGTGAATTAAAAATTTAAAAGTGAATGGAAAGGAATAGAATTGATTACCTCATACCAAAGGGAACATGATATGATGAAAACTGGAATTGAAATTTAAAGGATTTTGGGCGTATCTGGAGATGATAAATTACGAATCTGCAGATACCCACGCGGAATTCGGATCACAATGGTGGATCCAAACACAAGACACAGCAAAAGCACTGAAGGCAAGAGGAGAGGAGATAAGAGGATTCTCTGATAGGGAAAGGTTATGGGGAAGACTCGTTTTCTCCGTGCGTTATGTCTCCCATCTATTGTGTGTTGTGATGAGAACGTGAGAGTTATCTTTTATTAATTAAAGGAATATAACTGCCCATCAGAAAATTGTTCTCATGCAAATAGGATCTAATTTTCAAATTCACACTTTTGAGAATATTACAACTTTATTCCCATAAATTCTTTTATTCGCAATTTTGCCCCAAAACACATTTTTGGGCCTAGTCCAACAAGGGTGGATTAGCCCATATTCCAACAAAATGAATTCTTAGATACGTTAAAGATACTTCTAGGCTTAGATGTTTGAGTTAGTGCTTGTTTGGCAACGTTTCGCTTGTAGCCATAAGCACGTTCAACAGTGTTTTTCCGCAAAATGAGACAATCTCCTCCATATATTTGCCTCGACTTGTGTGAATAAACCCATAAGTACTTCTTTACCGCTTTACCAAACGGACCCAGTGTTTTACTAGAATGACCTCTGCAAGATAATCTTCTTGTAGGTAGAAGCAGATCCGGCTTGGGTCACCATGCATGTTTCAGCTCCTCTATGTGGATTGTTGTGGTTGCTGGTCTATAATTTTTTTTTAGAGAAAAACCTTATACGCACCGCCTGTGGCAATGGAAAAAGCCGGGTCTTGCACAGATTCGGGTCGGATATTGTGGTGACCCGGACATGGTGAACCCAGCCACTCGGATGATTGTGTGTGCCTTGCTCTGTAAACAGAGCTTTCTCTTCCATGATGTTCATAGGATTCGTTTGTCATGTGTTTATTTGCTTTCACCAGTGAATTCTCTGTTCCCGTCTCCATGTGTTCCGGTGAAAAACTGTTGCTTCAGTCTCCTTCCTCCATATTCGAATTGTTAATGCCCTGCAGCAACTTGGAGGTTCTCAAGGTAAGAAAATGAACTGTGACCTGGATCCAAATCTAATTGTTTAATAAGTACAGGGATTAGATCGCATTGGTTGTGAAATTATGTAATGCTTGTTTCATTTCAAGTTTCTAATGGATTTCTAGTTTCTGCCTTGCTTCTTGAATCCTCTTCTCTTTGAATAACTGATCGTCCTTCACTACCCAATTCAATTTGCCATTTATTATTTTGCATATATGTGGTATGGACCATGGACAACGATTCTGATTGATTCTATTTTTCTTGCAAAATTTTTGAAAGATAAGGAGGTCTTCATGCCATGATGTGATTAGAGTGTCTGAGATTCAGAAATTTCTGAACATAACAGGGGTCCAGACGTACATTATAAACAGTGCCAAGATTGTGTTTTTAAATGAAATACCTCAGCCTCGGCCTGGCAAGGGCGTCACCAATATTTGTCAGGTCTGTGAACGCAGCCTCTTTGATTCTTTCAACTTCTGCTCTCTTGGATGCAAGGTATAATCTAATCAAATCCCATCTATTTTTCTATTTATCTTCTGCTATTTTACTTCATTTTTATCTTCATATCATGTTTTGGTTAATGTGACTCTGATCCTTCAGCTTATGCTTATTTGTTTAGCCACGTCATAGCTGTTGGCTTGTCTCTGAAAATCCATTCTCTTCATTGGCAGTTTCAGCTTCTGGTTTCAATATACATCTTTGGAATACATTGCTTATAGCAATTCACAGTGAATTGATTGTATTTAGGAAGATTGTGGGAAGGGAAATCCTTAGGTTGACTTGGTCTAACTAAGGTAGGTTTAGCCATTTGTGAAGAGATATGCATGCATGCCTGATGTGGGTTTCACTGAAAATGTGTTCTCAGTTTACTTACATTACCTTCTGATCTTTTACATGTTTTCCCCCTCCTTGTAATTGTACACAGAAAGGATGATGGTTGCAAGTATGTGCATACATGATTACATTGATTTGATAAGCATAGGTGATTGATGTCTTCTTTTCTCATGTCGTAACATCCAAGGAGTTCCGGAAGAAGAAAATGATAGCAGGGGAAGAGGGTTCTGATGATGGCGAAGAATCAGTGAATGGCATAGCAACGGAAGCGCCAGGAGCATAATCCAGATGAATCGTGGCAACTTACACAAATGAAACACAATTAAAGAAAAAATTGTACAGACTTAACGATTAAATTAGTGATGTAATATTACTTAATTGAACAATTAGTCCTGTTTGATTTACATATATTTTCCTTAAATCAATTTTTTATTTTTCATCCTTTTATTTTTCATTAATTCTATCATAATATGTAAATTAATATATATTTATTATTTAATGAGATTGATATCTTTTTAAATCATTTTCCGTCATAAATTACTCCATCAATGTATTCAAATGAGTTTTCATTATCTAAATATAAATTGCATCACATCTTTTAACTTCTACTCAAAATTCTTTTTATAAAATACATAATATTAAAAAATCATTTCTCCTTCCCTTATCTAAAATTACACATCAGTAAAAAAGACAGGACAAAAGTCCAAAAGATTCCTATCCCGTGCAAGGATTTTATTTGATAAGATTCGCCATCATAAAACTGTCAAGCATTAAGTCAAAAAGATAGGACAAAAGTCAAAAAGTTCCCCATCCCGTGCAAGGATTTTGTTTGACAAGAGTCGTCATCTGTGACAAAATGCTGCTAGGATGAATTCTTTTTAAATAAAGAAAGCACATGGCTGAATGACTAATTAATTAGCGAACTGTCCTTGTTGACCATAGGCACGGGCCATGACGTACAATTATCATCTTGCCCTTTCTTTACAGCCCCTCATCTGAATGGTGCTGATTATATATGTGGCTGGGTAAAGCTATCAATACCTCTCTTCTTCAGAATTCTTCTGCTCTTCCCTTCAAGTTGCAGATTATTTCAATCCTCGCTCTGTGTTTGTTCACTCCCCTTTCTGCTCGTTCATCTTCTTCTCAATGATAAACATATTTGATATTTAAGAAAATAAAAAACTTCTTCCAATATTTTTACTGCCTGATCAGTTAAATATAAATTCACTCAAAAAAGAAATGGTTTTGATTAAAATCTCTTTCGATGTATATCTTCTTTCTCACTGGCAAAGTTAAGTTGGTCACTTGCTTGTCAATCTTCCAAAAATATAAAAATTCTCCCGTAAGCATTTTGTGCAGCTTGCCTATATCAAGTCTTTAGATATGAAAAAATTAAAAAGAACAAAAAAACTGGTTCAAAAATTTCTTTTCTTGCTGCTGCTCTTCTGCATAAACTGTTGCATTATATAAAAATCTAAGAAGAAGAAGAAGAGGTCTTCACTCGAGAAGTTTTGGTGGTGTCATTATCTGTGGTTTATCAGACTACGCAAGAAAATGGTGCGGATCAGATCATAGAGTGATAAAAGAGGTAAAACTTTCGGTTGATGGCTAGAGAGTTTAGATTTGTATGAACAATAATATGTTTCGATTTTGTTTACTTATTTTCTCTATCTGCTTTCCTGTTACAGAACTTTACATCTGAAGCTCAAGAAGATCAACTTCTCATTCACACTGTGCAAGGTAATTTTTGGATATGGTTCTCTTGGAATACTGTTAACAGACTGATACAAAAATCTAAATTTTTTTCATCCACTTGTCCAAAAGAATCTCATCTTTTTGAATATTTTTGATTTAATATTCTTAATAATGAATCATATTTAAAATTTCTAAACAAATTTCCTCAAAACTATATTTATTGAAACAGATTGCGGAAATTTTAGAGCGAGCATATTTTTTTAAGCAAAAATTACTTAACTTTGGCCCAAATTTACCAAAAATATTAAATAGGTAGTCAATAAATAATTGTTAGAAGACAAATTAACGATTTAGTATAGAACGTTAAATTTGTAAATAAGATGTACTTTAATATAAATTTCGGAACAAGTTGTCTCTCACCTTTGGACCCCTTTTCCTCTGGAAATAATATATAACACCCGTGGTTTTTTTATCCAATAACACAAAAACATGTATGTAGTGACGGAGGCAGGTGTAAATGATATAAAATCTAGGATAGAGCAATGGACAGGACATACTGATTCGATGGTTAACTTGTGTCCCGTTCGTTTAAAATTACATGGGTTCAGACACAGTAGCTGCCCGTTTAGGTCCGTCTACCGATGGGTTAACGGGGCAGCCCGTTAAATATTTTCTTTTAAAACTCCGATGCGGACCGATTTCTCCGATGCGGACCTTATTTTATGTTTATCCATTTAGCGTCTTCTTGAGTTCCATGTGCCACGAATGAATGTTGCCCCCTAAAAAAATAGTGCTTCTACAAAATTCTTCCACATGATCTTATCTTCACGCTTTGTCTTTTCGATGTCAGATATATCAAATAATTGATTCTTTGACTGTATTCATAACTAGTACACTGTTAACTGAAAATATTGTGGATGTAGAACCATTCACTGCATGCATTTTTTTATCTTATACCGCTCTTATTTATAAATTCATTTTAACTCATTATCACATCTTAAGAAATCATAGTTTAGATCGTTAAATATGTGTTAAATTATATTATTATTTTTTCACCCTTGTTAGAATAACTTCTATCTAAATTTACAAATCATTTTTAATTTAGCATATCCCCTCTCTCTTTTTAACAAGAATTAAGTCATAGTAAAATTGCAAAACAGTCATTAATAACTCCTAAACGGAGTTGTGGACAAAAAAAATGGTTCTAAGGGTGGATTTGTAACAAAGGTTAGAGTAGTACTATGTAGGAAAGGAAACAATGATTTCAACGTGGCTCCTATAAACCTAGGACCGGGGAGGCAACTGGAGAGACAAAAAATGTTTCTGGTGAGAACGGGAGGAATGAGTTCATTAGGGTTTCCACATTTGTGTAAAAGGGGGGAAAATGTGTCAAATGCATGAATCGAACCTAGGATCTCTGAGGATGAATGTTATAGACCAACCTATAAACCATTAGACCAAATATATTATATATATTATATATATATTATATATATTATATATTAGACCAAATAGCTATATATTAAATATATTATATATTAAATATATTATACTATAAACCATTAAATATATTATATATTAGACCAAATAGCTATATATTATATATATTAAATGTATGAAATAATATTAAATATATACAAGCGGACATGGGCACATATACGGGCGGGCACGGGCAGCCCGAGACTGTGCCCATGCCCCATCCCGTTTAATCAAACAGCTTGCCCATTAAGCCTATCCGTTCCGGGTTACTTTTCTAGCATGCCCAAATGGGCCAACCTCACGTCAGGCCCAGACGGGTTCACCGGGTTCCGGGTTGTAAAGTGTAAACTTTTCTTTCATGGGTACCATCCACAGACTGATAATATAAATATAAGAATAGACTCCAATATTTGACGAATGATAATCGGAGTGATAGAAGGATGTCTATGTTATTTCATACAGAGATACTATTACAAATCCTCACTTTAAAGCTCTAACCCTCATTCTTCAAATTATTTCAGCACAACCTTCATTCGTTTCCTTGTGGGGGCATGACTGTGTTTGTTATAGTATTCATATTACCAATAAGACCTTTACAAGACCATTGCATCTCAGCTTTAGATAATACAACCCCCTATTATAGAGTTAGTAAGAAACTGTTCACGACCACCAAGTAATAATAAAATGATGAGGAAATATCATTCTCACAGGAATTTATTTAGAAATTTCCACCAATCAAAAGGCTATATGCATTCAATCAAGTTGAACCAAACAAAGATTTGAACAAAGTGAAATGATAATTTTGAAAACTAATTTCTAAAACTGGTAAAGGATAAAGGATATTGATTTTTAAACTTTAAGGAGAATTTTTGGAGACTAGGATTATTTCTCCCTTATATTTAAATATTCTTAATGAATAAATGTGTAAGTCTATAATTCAAAGAGTACATAAATGCTTTCTTAAGTCAAGAACAATGGTGTAATTTCATTAATTACTCAGTCTCTTGTTACAATTAATAAAACCGAATTTTTCAAACTTCAATAGTAGCTAATATGACCAGCAAGGTTAAGAAGTATACCAAACTTCAAGTCCTTACACAATTTCATGTAAGTTTTACATTCATCGTAGCCTTCTCAAGCATTAATCATGTGAACTCCTCAATTTATTGATGATCAATCAACAAGAGGTATTAAGAGAAGGGTAAAATGACGCATCTATATCATTAATCACAAAAAGAGATGAGTACTTAAAAGTTAATCCATACAAGGCTGAAAATAATCTTAGATAGAAAAGCTTAACCACTCATTATCAGCCACAATCTACAAATCCATTGTAAATTTTAATTTATTAGAACGTCGCAAATATTTTTATTTCGCAAACTCTAGCACAAAGGTTTAAACCTATAGTTTTTTTTTTTTTCAAACCAAAACTATAAGAATACGGAATGGTTCATTCACGTTACTCTAAAATTGTCACACAATGATAGGCTAATAACCACAGATTAATATATCTAACACATCACCAAAATATAAACATAATTTGCAGTATATTCGAACAATTAAAATTGAAAAAAAATATATGGCTTTCAAAATTCATATTACCTAACATATATGATATAACAGAATAAGTCATACGTTACGCAATTAATTAAAAAAATCCTCTTGATATAGTAATAGTGGCAAAAGATATTTGTTAATATTATCATATTTACAAAAAAAAAAATTCAATTGGATCTAACTTTGGAGCACTTCCTCCACCATCAAATAATGATGTAGAAATGCCTCAATTTGATGGACCAAGTAGTTCTGCTCGAACCCCTCAACATACACCGTATGTACAAAAGGGAAGATATATGCCTAGAGACTCTGTAGCATTACCACCAGCCCATTCTAACAGTGATGCAATGTTAATAATAACCCATACGACACCACAATTTTGGGAAGAAATTATTAACAGGTGGGAATCAGCAAAATTATGTCTAACCTATTCTAATAGTGTTAGATTTATAACGCATTCTAATAGTATCAGATGCTTTTACTAAGTTGGTGCTTCTTTGCTCCATCGTCTGATTTTACCGGTGTAAACTTTTGTAGGAAAAGTTTGTGGTTTATCACTGACTTGTAGTTTATCTATGTTCCTAGTTTAATCTTCTATACAATTTGGTTTAGAAGTACTAGCGACTTCTTTATTAACTAAATTTCTAACAAGCTGTGTTAGATTTATAACTAATTCTATGGTAGTTTTTAGTTGTTTAACTAAAACTTTATCTGCCGATTGGGATAGCCTGTATCCTGTTGGTAGATCTTCTTCGTTTATTAATCCAAACGCAGGGCTATAAAGTTCTTCAGCTCGTGCTAAAGCTCTAAAATAATCTGGATCATTGGACATAATTTTGTGAAAATTCTAAGATTATCAAGACAAGGTGTACAAAGACTAAATGCCTTTGTGGATTCCTAAATTCTTCTAGAAGTCCTAAATATAACCTATTTTCTTGTTCCAGAGTGTCAATAATAAGTTCTATCGTTCCATTTACCCTGTTGGTAGATCTTCTTCGTTTATTAATCCAAGCGCTGGGCTATAAAGTTCTTCAGCTCGTGCTAAAGCTCTAGTATAATCTGAATCATTGGACTTAATTTTGTAAAAATTCTAAGATTACCAAGACAAAGTGTACAAAGACTAATTTTGTAAATGCCTTTGTGGATTCCTAAATTCATAGATGGCCCGATGCCAAACTTTTCCCACATAAACTGCATTCCTATAAAAAATCATAATTCAATATAGTGGATCCATCAAAATATTATGATAACAATAGTAGTAGGCCTCTGGCCTTCTAATAGTAATTCATCAAAAATATAAATCCATTTATTCTCAATTACAGGTATACAAAAAATATGATCCCTATAATGGTGGCAATGTATATCAATACATCACATATAACAAAAGAGGAAGCTATACACAATTATAACTCTACTTAAGCCTCTAGAGCCACGGGAGCTTTCACCTGGACAAAGGCTTATAGCTATAGGGTGAAACAAAGTCTCTGCAACTAGCAAATCAATTTAGAAGGCGTACAAGCGAGTGCCAATGAGAGATAGAGAATTAATTGTAAATAATAATAATTTCATATGTAATACTCAATTTTCCAACATTTCACAATCATCTCTATTCACAAGACACACACACACACACACACACACACACACACACATATATATATATCAATATCAACATCAACATCATCATTATCATAGTAAATATACCATAATGATCACAAAGATTAATTGGGTCATTAAGTCTCCCTTATAACTCCCCGGCCTTATTTCCTCTGACTGAACCTATGGGCTGAGGCTGTCCCATATGTCTGGTGTAACTACCTAAAAAGCTAACCATTCTAGTGATGTGGATTGACCAGATTCAAAGAGCATAAGTTTGGACCATGAGTTTCCCTCTTAACATCAATGGGGTTTCATGGGCCTTTGTAGCACAATGGGTCTAGGATTATCCAATGTACAGCCGAAAGTCTTCCATCCTTATTTACTCTTTCAACATGCTAAATATTCACCCTCTTATTTCCTATTTAATAACCTCCCTTCAATAAACACACCCACCTCTCCAAATATCTCAACAAACGCTTCTCTAAAACTCGAATAAGACATATACACAATTTGCCATCAACTATAAACACACACACACACACACACACACACATATATACACGCACATGAATATCCAATAACACTTTCCAACCAATAATTTCATGCTTGGTAGTCGCAATGGAATCCCGAGTACTTCTCAAAAGCTTGGCAAACACTGTCATTATATTATATCACTTCTTTGATTCAAAGTTTCACAATGCATTTTAATAATATTAATGTAAGGTTTATCAAATAATACATTTTTATCACAATAAACTCAAAATCACTCACAAACATGTCCTAAGCATGCATAATAAGTGGAAAGCGGTTATCTCACGCCAATGCAATAATACACTACCCCCACAATCCACAACCCAAGGCTTAGGTGACAATTTATTTAATTACACATTAATGTCATACCCAAAACAATGATCTGACTTTAAATAAATCTCATTCACACTTTGGTCACCTAATGATGTTATCAAAACCAAGATAGATTGCTCCACAACATTTTGACTGGCTTTCAAGTCCAAAATAGTGAGGGTTGAGTTCATAATAAAAAAATCATTATAAAATCATAATGGACCTAAAACAAAAATTAAACCGATTAAAATCCTCTATGAATATCCTGCTACCTTTTGATGACCTTGCATTATTGAAACTCAGAACTTCATCAAAACCCTAACCCAAAACACCCTTTATCTAGCACGAAAATGCTACCATTGGAAAGAGAAAATTGCCTAGAACGGCTTCCATGAAAGAGGATAGGTGAAAAGTTGAGGTTTTTGCTTACCTAAATGATCCCGAAAATGATGCCCTAAGAGAGCTCTTGGCCTTGCATTGGAGGAGGAAGAATAATTAGAAAAATAGAGGGAAAAAATGGGGAAGAGATACGAGTGGTGGGGGGTTTTATAACACCCCCACGTGATCGGTACACTAATACTTAAACTTATTATCGCTGACAGAAAGGGATCGCTGTGGCGAACCTACCTCAAGACAGCAAAACTCACTTGAAATTGAAGGTTGGTTGTGACATTTCGCTGATTAATTACGAAAGTGTCCTGAGATCCATTTCGCTGATTGAAGAAAGATTGGCCGTGATGAAGTGAACCTAAGAACAAATTCTTGTTTATAGAAATGGTTCGTCATGGTGAAGCCACAAGATGCTGCAGCGAAAGGAGTCCAAGAGTGAATCTCACTGATAACAATGGTTCGCCGTAACGAAGCCACAAGATGGCCATGGCGAAAGTCCCCAATGACAGAAAACACAACTTAAATCGAAATAATTACCTCTTTATCACAAATTAATTCCTAAATAGAATTTAGGACGTTACAGTAGTCATACATAAGGCAAGCTTATGATTTGATTCATGTAACTTTTTCATAGCAGATCGGTCCAGTATCTTGTACTCATACAAATGCTTATGATTTTGATTCATATCTCCATGCCTCTTTAGAGTCATACTAGTTTTATTTCATCTTTACTACCTCATGGATGGCCAACCATGAACATTTAGTACAATCATTATGATTTATCTAAGGATAGTTTATCACAACAAACATGTAAAAAAATATGATAACAAAAATTGAAAATTCATTAAATAAAATATTTAAAGTATAATGATTGGCTCATATGGCACAATTTCCAACTACTACAACATTTACCGTACTTTTGCACAATCTTAATGTTGGAATTAGAACGTACACGCAGCGAAATTTAAAAATTTTCTAATCCCTTAATGGATATGTTAAAAGCGTTTAGATTAAGGAGAAAGAGGCCATACCTTTTGCGTTTCGAGTTTGTCCCTTCCTTTGCGTTTGAAATTCGAATCGTGTCTCGCGGTTGGTCTTTTCAGAATGGGGTGCGTCTATTGTTCACGAGCACTCTTATTTATAGAGCTCATGGAGTGCATCATAATTCAAGATTAATCTTTTATTAATATTGAAAAATTTGAATTTAAATTTCAAAAAAAGATATTCAAGATCAATCTTATTAATCTTGAAATTCGAATTTCAAATGTATATTCAAGATTTAATTTTTATTAATCTTGAAATCTAAAATTCAAATATGTATTCTAGATTAATCTTTATTAATCTTGAAATTTGAATTTCAAATGATATTCAAGATTCATCTTGATCAATCTTGAATTTGAATTTCAAAAAGGTTATTCAAGATTAATCTTTATTAATCTTGAAATTCGAAATTCAAGATATTCAAGATTAATCTTTATTAAGTTTGAAATTCGAAATTTGAAATCAAAATGTGAAATTCGAATTTTGCAATTCTAATTTGGATTAATCTGATATGATCAAATTATATCCATATAATTAATCCAAATAATGAGCCAACAAATTTAATTTATCTTTATAAATTAAATCTGAATATTAATTTTAGTTATTTTAATTTATCAAATAAATTAAATAATGATACTAACATATAATATTTTTATCATTTCGAATTTATATATATACATATATAAAATTCGAATAAACCCTAGAATTAAAGCTTGTTGGGTTGTTCTTGTGTGCGACCCTGCAGGCCCATATGAAGTTAGCAGTGGGCTAAACTCAAATTAGCCCACAAGTCGCAAGCGATATTTAGCAAGATGTTACGACTACCCAAATCATATGGGGATCGTTAACACGACTCAAACTTTTATGCAACCACATCACCTCCCTTTTGTTGCACGATATCTCGGTCAAGGATGAGGAATGGATGACGTCGTCCTCCTATTCCTGACTATTAATTTTTCGATCCCTGAGCTGTCTGATCAAAGAAACGAAAACTCCTTTTCGTTACTGTATGGCCCTAAATTTCCCACTCACTCATGGAGTGACCTAGTAATATCTCTCATCTAATGTAAGGGACAAATCCCATCTTGATCACTCACATTCCTCCGCATGAAAACCTCTAAACCTGATTATAGCCTTTATCATCACAAAGTCAAAGGTGACTTTCAACTAGGTCAAAGCTTAGCGACTCATGCAGAAATCCATGATGATTTCAGGTCAAAGGGTATTGTGACGTGATTAAATATGAGATAAGCTGATGATTTAATCCATGTAGCTTTCTCATAGCGGGTTGGTCCAGCACCTTGTACTCTTACAAGTGCCTATGACTTTGACTCGTATATTCATATCTCATCAAAATCATACCGGTTTTACCTTATCTATGCTCCCACATAGACAAACAACTAGGGACATTTAAGAAAAATTCATAATTTGTCTATGGATGCAATTATCATAAAAACATACAAAACACATGATAATTAAATGGAGAAAATATATTAAAATAAATAATGTGTGAAGCACAATAAGCACAATTTCCAACATTTAAAAACGAAGAAAGAAAACAGAATGAAACTTCTCTGGCATAAGGAGCTACTCAATCGAACCTTGCTCCTTTTATAGTAAAATCAACATACAGCCACAAACATAGCCATCTACACACCAATGTACCACTAATTCCATAATTTGTTAAACAATTTCTACTTCCTTTATCTTTGATATCAGAGAATCGTAGGCCACACAGACCAAAACAGCTAGTCACAGATTCGGTTATCCCAAAATAGAGCCAATCAATCTCAAGCAAAAGCAATTGTCATTTCTAATCCACCTTTTGAACATTATTAAAAGCCCATAATCGATGGTTCCTACTTCCTCCTCTTCAGAACCGAGATTCGATTGCTAGTCTCACTCCCAAACTAACCCAATCGAAAAAATTGAAGATAGCAGGAGGTTCATGTGACTCACCTTGGTCTAAAACATTGATTGCATGTGAGTTCCTGCCTTCTCTTCCTCTCATCCACATGTTCTATCGTTGTCGTGCTCTGATTCCTCATCTTACCATGAAAATGAGAGCGAGGTAGGCAGAAATTATAATGGCCGTTGGACCATTTGCCCTTGTAAACAAGCTTTTGTTTTCACTTTACTCCCTTGACAAATATACTGAAAACATTAAATAATTTCTATAAATTAATTCTAACCACATTAGAAAGAGTTTCTTTCTTAAGTAGTTTTCTTAAGCCATATATCAATTTCTTTAATAATTTTCATGTTAAAAATTAACTTCTAACTATTTTCTTGAATCTTTTCAGGAAAATAGACCCTTACTTTCAAAAATAGCTTTAAAATTATGTATAAGTCCTTTCTGGAAATAAAATTATTCATTATATCCTTTATCTTACGAAAATAATTATCTATATTTTCCTGAATTAGTCTGGGCCTCTGTATATTTTTATTAATTGTTGCTTCTTTCTTTAATTTCATGATATTCTGGCTTAAAATTAAGATTTTAACAATATAATTTACTTTAAATATTTTAAATTTTTAAATAACATTCCTAGACCTCAAATATGTCTTGTAAACTGTTTATCTAATTTTTGGAATCCTTGATATTTACCTAAGTTGACGGTATTAAACCTTATGAGTCATTTTATCTATGAGCCTATACGTAATAATTTGTAACTGAAAAATAAAGTTACCTTGTCTAAAGGTTATTCTTTGAAGAAACATAAAATACAGTAGCATAATTTTATTTTTTTAAAAAATTACTTTGTACGGATCAGGGACATTCAAGGATAGTATAAATATTGAAAAACAAAATAAATGTGGGAACGTGAGTGATTCTAAAACTAGTACAGCTTTGTGAACAACAAATAGCACCATTTTTTTTAAAATTCTTAGCTCAAGTGTTAAATTTTCTTGTCCTTTTGTTCAGGAAGTAAGAATGGAGATTCTCAGTTCTGTTGCTGCAAAAGTAGTAGAGCTTACCGTGGAGCCTATTATAAGGCAAGTGGGATATTTATTATGCTATAGAAACAATTTTAAGGAACTAAAAAATCAAGTAGAGGAGCTGCAGAGAAAGAAAGAACGTATTGAACGTGAAGCTGAAGCTGAAAGAAGAAATGGAAGAGAGATTGAAAGTGATGTGCTAACATGGCAAGAAAAAGTTATTAAGACCTTAGAAGAAGCAAAGCAAGTTTGTGAAGATCCAAGTGATGTAAATGCAGGGTGTTCCAAATGGTCTTTTCCTAATTTGAAGTCTCGGCATCAACGTAGCAGAAAAGCAGTGAAAATGGCAAACAATATCGTTGAAATGAAGGGAAAGGGAAATTTTGATAAAGGAGTTGGGTACATTCCACATTTAGATATAGTAAACAACCTTCCTGCTACTAGAGCAAGTGATGAGCTTGAGTCAAGAAACTCAGTAAAGGAGAAGATTCTTTTGTCTCTAAAGGACCCCATGGTCGGCAAAATTGGGGTTTACGGGATAGGTGGGGTGGGAAAGACTACTCTTGTTAGAGAAGTTGCCAAACAAGTCAAGAAAGACAAGCTCTTTGATGAAGTGGTTATAGTAACTATATCTCAAATAAGTCTTGAAAAAATTCAAGATGAGATTGCAGAACAATTAGGCCTTCGTTTAGAAGAGAAGAAATCATCAATTGGAAGAGCCAACTACCTATGTGAGAGGATAAAAAAGGAGAAAACTATCCTAGTCATACTAGATGATTTACGGGAGAAAATTGATTTGGACAAGTTAGGAATCCCTTCTTTAGATACATGGGGAAAAACTGATTCAGAAAAGGTGGGAGTTCCTCTAAAGGATGATTGCAAGGGTTGTAAATTATTATTAACTTCAAGAGGCCAAGATATTTTACAACAGAATGACACTCAAAAGAACTTCTCCCTTGAAGTTTTGAATGTTGAAGAATCTTGGAGTTTGTTTGAAGCTATGGTTGGTGATGTTGTTAAAGATGATGATTTTCGAACAATAGCAACCCAAGTGGCTCAAAGGTGTGTAGGCTTGCCTGTTTTTATAGTCACAACCGCAAAGTCATTAAAATATAAAAATATTTATTATTGGAAAGACACCTTGAACAATCTAAAAAGGTTTGATAACAAAGACATGCTTGACACCCTTTTTTCAGCTTTGGAATTCAATTTCAATCGGTTGGAAGATGAAGTAAAGAAAGTATTCTTACTTTGTGGTGTGATCGGGACATCCATACACTTTAGTGACTTGTTGAAATATGTCATTGGTTTGGGTATATTCAAACATATAAATGCCATTGAGGATGCAAGGAATAGGCTTTATACAATAATTGATGACTTGAAGAAATCTTGTTTGTTGGTTGAAGACGATGCAAGAACGGAAAGGGCTGAAATGCATGATATCGTTCATGAAGTGGCCAAATCAATTGCCTCGAAATATGCTTTCTCTAAGATTAGTGCTAAGTGGCAAGATTGGCAAAGAAATGATATTCCTGAAGGGTGTACCCAAATTATATTGGAAAATTGTTTCATTAAAAAGCTTCCTGAAAGGTTAGATTGTCCCCATCTATCATTTCTCTGCATAGACAGCACTGATAACCGCACTTTGGAAATTCCATATTCCTTTTTCGAAGGTGCGGTGAAGCTTGAAGTATTAGATTTAACAGGCATTATCATATCTTCATTACCTATATCTTTTAGTTCGTTGACCAAACTTAAAACATTGTGCTTGTACTATTGCTCCTTGAAAGATATGAGTCGAATAGGTGCCTTGTTAAATTTAGAAATTCTTATCTTAGTCGGTTCATCCATAGAACGATTCCCAAGTGAAATAGAGCAGTTGACTAAGCTTAGAATGTTGGATTTGAGCGAATCTGGGATTGGGACCACCTTACCCAATATTTGGTGCAAGTTGACCAAAATCGAGGAATTGTATATGCGTGATGCCTCAATTAATTGGGAGGTGGAAAGTTCAACAAAGCAAAAGAGGAATGCTAGTCTTGCAAAGCTTGGTCATTTGACTGGCTTGACCACTCTAGAACTTCAAGTCCGTGAGGCTTGGCTTCTTCCAAAAGACATACCATTTGATAAGTTAGAAAGATACAAGGTTGTTATTGGTGAAAAATGGGAATGGTTAGGCAACAAAGGGACCTCAAGGTGGCTAAAAGTAAAGTTGGATACCAACATTCATTGGGAACGAGGGATCAAAACATTGATTAGAAGTGTGGAAGATTTGCACTTGGATAAAATAAGCGGTGTTTCAAATGTGCTATTTGAATTGAATGACAAAGGATTTCCTTTGCTCAAGCATTTGCACGTCCAAAATAATGGTGAAATTCAGCATATTATCAACTCAGTGGAGAGGAATCAAACTCATGCTTTGTTCCCAAAGCTGGAGACATTATTACTTCATAATCTCAATAATTTGGTGAAGATATGTCATGGTCCAATTAGGGAAAATTCGTTTTGCAAACTAAAGGTCCTCAAAGTAAAAAAATGTGATCAATTAGTATATCTCTTCTCTGTTTCAATGGTTAAAGCATGTCCTCAAATTGTTGAGATTCAAGTTTCTGAATGCAATTCTATGAAGAGAATTGTATCTATAGAAAGTGCAGATAGAGGTAATTCTAACGATGAGAAGATTGAGTTTCTTCCATTACGGTCCTTGATCGTACAACATTTGCCAATCATTGATGACTTTTGCTCTCATGCGTTGAGTGCTAATGTTCCAACACCTTTTTTTAGTACAAAGGTATATCCTTTACCTTTTTTGTATATACTAATTGAGATTAGTACTATCCAATGATTATTCAATTCTTTTATTTAAGAAATGATCTTTTATCATTTTCATAAAAAATTATCAGCATCCTCTTGTAAAGAATGATGTCAGCTTTTGAATATCCACGATGGATCATAATTCTCTTTGTTAATATTATGTCCATACTATTGTACTGCGTATTTCATTTATCAAAGTGAAACTAAAACCATCTTTTTCACAGGTTAAATTTTATAATTTAGAGACTTTGAAGCTGAGTTCTGTCAAATTAAAAAACATTTGGGATGATAATCAGTCTTCTGCATCCTATTTGATCCAGAATTTGGCCAACTTGACTATAGAGGATTGTAGTGGCTTGAAGTATTTATTCTCGTCTTCTATAGTTGGAAGGCTTTTAAATCTCAAGCAACTTGAAATAAGTAAATGTGATATGATGAAGGAGATAATTGCTACAGAGGACATAAGTGGTGCTGCACTTGGAGAGGTAAATTCAATTTGAACTGAAAAAATTTTATTAGGTATGATTACAATTATTTTATCAAGTTTTATTCTATGGAGTTCGAATTCAATGTCAACAACATATCTTGCTCTTGTTTGCAAAGGTAAAGTGTTAGTATGAAATTTATGTAAAATAAAAAATAAATTGGATTCTTATATAACTAGTATTAGGCACATCCTTTTGATTTAGATTTTACTTTTTTTGTTCACTCTTAACCTTCTGAATGAATGATAGGTTCTTTTTCCCAAATTGGAAGTAATAATAATAAAAGACATGCAGAAGTTAAAGATAATATGGCACCGTATCATGGCTTCAAATTCCTTGCCTTGCTTTAAGACGTTGCAAGTCAAAAATTGCGAAAATATTGAGGAAATATTCCCAGAATATATGAATGGAGCATTTGCAAGTCTAGAGACATTGGAGGTTGAACAATGTAGGTCGGTGCGAGAGATATTCCAAGTGGGTGTCAATGCATACGATACAACACAGCTCAAGTATATCACATTACTTGGATTGCCACAGTTGAAACAAATTTGGAGTAGAGGCTCTCAATCAAGTCTTCACTTTAAGAATTTGCAAGTTGTGCGTGTGGAAGATTGTTGGGATTTAGAGTACCTTTTTCCATTCTCCATAGCTAAGCACTTACCTCAACTTGAAGCAATTACAATAAAGAATGCTCAACGGATGAAGGAAATTGTTTTCGGGAGAGAAGAGCCCTTAGATCATCCTGACAAATTTGAGTTTGATCAACTAACCTCAATCGTGCTTTGGGATTTACAAGATTTACAGGGATTTTGTGCTGGAAATCATAGCTTAACTTGTTCATCATTGAAAAAATTAGATGTCTACAACTGTGAGAAATTGAAGCTGTTCAAGACACGAGGTACGAGTAGCCAAGGAAGAGTTTCACATGACAATCTCCATGCCATGATGCAACAACCTCTTTTCACACTTGAAGAGGTAATCTTATATTTTTGAAAAACCTCACTATACTTTTTATGAGTTTGTTGTCACGTATTAATCTTTGGATCCCTAAGCTCTAGGGAAGTCACTAATGAGGTTTAGGTGCCATATTACTTATTAATATTTATAGTTGTATTAATTTTTAGGTTTATAGCTTATAAAATCCAGTATTAAATTTTGATAAGTTAATTTAACATTTTAATTTCAACTGATAATATTGAAAATCCATTAAATATATCTTCTTACATAGTTGATCATAAATATCATATCGTATAAGCAATTTTAATTGCAACACTTATTTCAGCATCACCAACGGCAAAAGTATTATCAATCTTATAAATAATGCATATATTAAAAAAGAGTATAATTTTTTATATGGATTAACATTTTTATAGGAGTGACCGTCAACATCTATCAATACAATCTTTTTCAATTTCGTTAATTTTAATAAACTTTTTTAAATTTTTTTTTCACTTTATACTTGTTAACAATTAATTTGACCCTGATCTAAAGCATTTTTTACTGGCACAGGCTATACAAAAGTTTTAATAATAGCTATATTATATTGACTTTGGGTTGTGATGGTGATCATAGATTTATATGCTAGAGGCCTTGAACAGAGTTTCTTTCTAATGAACATGGTTGTGCATATAGTTGTTCTTTCCAGAGTTTCTTTTTCACTTTGGGTTGTGCATGGTTGTTATTTCCAAAGTTTTAACATTTAAGAGTGTCTAAAATTTCTTTCTAATGATCATCTCGTTTCCTTTGCATGGCATAGATGATTGACAACTTAGAGAACCTAAATCTAAACAATGAGGATGCTAAATCGATATTTCAATCACAAGTTCCAAGGGACCAATTACGCAAACTCAACACTCTTTGGTTGGTCAAATTAGAAGATGCTCAAGCCGCTTCTCCATATTGGTTTCTCCAAAATATATCCACTCTAGAGTCGTTAGGCATTCAAGAGAGTTCTTCCAAAGTGATATTCCAGGACGAAAGGCCGCAAGATGAAAATGGAGTAATTGACATCAAAACACGACTCAAGAAGCTGACGCTATATAAATTGTATGAACTCCAGCATATATGTAAAGAAGGATGCCAATTGGACCCTGTTCTTGATGTTCTTCAATACCTATATGTGTACGAATGTCCCAATTTGAAGAGCTTGGTGCCTTCCTCTGTAACCTTTAATCACCTGACATACATAAAGGTGGAAAATTGCACGGGATTGATTTGTTTAGTTAGATCATCAACGGCAAGAAGTTTGATGAAGTTAACAACATTGAAGATAAGAGGGTGTGATTCAATAGAGCGAATAGTGGAGGAAGAGGGAGGGGAAAGCAACAATGAAATTGAATTCAACAGCTTAGAAGTTTTACAACTTGAATCTTTGCCAAGACTCAATCTTTTCGGCTGTTGCAACTGCTCCTTGAAGCTTCCTTTGCTGGAGAAACTTGTAATAAGGCAATGCCCTAGAATGAAGACCTTCTTTGCAGGACGCGTAACAGCACCATTACTTCGGGAGATTCTAACAGACGAAAAAGATGGGAAGTGGTTTTGTGATGGCGACTTAAATAGTACAGTGAATAAGATCTTCCAACGAATGGTATGTTCTTTTCTAGATGAACTCCATTCAATTTTTAATAGTTTTCATTTTATTTTTACTAATACCATACACATCTGGCAGGTGGCATTCCGTCACATGGAGCATCTAGAACTATCTCAATATCCCGAGTTACGAGGAGATGTTTGGAACAACCATGTTAAGCACGGAATATTTGGTAATTTGAAAAATTTAGTAATACACAAGTGTGATTTTTTATCAAAAGTCCTTTTGCCTTTAAATTTGCTGAAAGAGCTATCCGGATTGGAAGAGCTTGAAGTGAGAGAGTGTGATTCACTGGAAGCTTTGTTTGAATTGCCTAACATGAATGAAGGAGGAATGATGGAAAAGGTGACCATACATCTGAAAATATTGAATCTCTTTGATCTCCCTGAACTCAAGCATATATGGAAACAAAACTCTCAAGAAATTGTTGGTTTTGAAAATTTTGGCGAGATCCCTTCTGATAACAATCAAGGGATGCATACTTCACAAATTCAAGGTTTCAGGGAAACAACAAAAGTTGATATCCATCATCAACCACCAATGCATTCCATTGCACCGGTATGAAACTTCACTTCTCTATTCAAATTTTTCATTCCCAATAATGACATGCATGAAAATAGCATTATCCGTACCGAGTAATTTGTGAATGTAATGAAATGTGTGCGTAATTTAATTTCTTCAATAAAAATGACCTACAATAAAAATGACCTATGTCTACTCCAAGATTATAAAGAGTTGATCTTTTTAAGAATTTTAATAGATTACAGAAATTATAATTTATAACTAATAATTGCATGTGGGCATTGCCTTTATAGCCTGGTTTTAAACACATGATACCTATTGCAGAATAGGTTTGGGGTCTAAAATTGTAAACTGCAATGTGTTTTTTTAATCATGTAGTCTTAATGGTGATTGAACAAATTTAAATAGTGATTATGTTATTAAATGGTAACACAGAAACAAACTCACATGTCGTGTGGGATGAATTCTCAGCTGAACAGGAAGTGCAAAGAAGAGAAGAAACAGGGAGAATAGGAAGTCACGTGTAAACTGATGAAGGAACTATTACTTTCTAAATTCTACACGTACACATATATTAATACAACTTGTACAGCTGGCAACCATTCTCAACTAACAACCTAACTAGCTAACAAACTGGATAGTTAGGAAAACTGACATAGTTAGAAATTAACATAACTAACTGAACTGTACAGTTAACTAAACCATTCAACGGAGACACGATCTGTTAAATGGTATCAAAGCATACTTACAATCATTTTTATTTTAATATTAAACCAAACCTACATATCAGCATGTTTATTTTAACTTTAATTTTTTACTTATTTTAGTAATTTAATATAATTACATTATACTTTATAATTAATATTAATGCGTAAGGATATTTATTTCAATAAAATTTACTTTGACATGATTATAAAAACGCCTTATTAGTATTTAATTGCAGAATTATCATTTAGATATGCTAAGTTAACATTTTTTGTTAAAAGAAATTAACAATATTTTTAGGGCCAAATGATTAAAGATAAATTTATAAATCCAACAAACTAAACTAACGTAATGTAAATAGATAGATGCAAATAATTATCGCTTCAGGTTTTTTTTCCATGGACAAATCTTATAAGAACATTAATTGTAATTAAGGATTTTAAAGTTTTGAAATTTTAAAAGCACCATAATTCTTTGTAATATTATTTGCATGTAATTCTTGTTTGCATTTTATTTTTCTTATATGAATTGCTTCACTTGTATCCTATCTCCAAGTATGGGTTTCCCTCGACTCACAGCTCAAGAATATAACTCTCCTTCGATTACTACCACAGCTCAAACAAAGTCGGTGTAGAGATCCTCAAGAAAGCCATCGCTTTTGTAATCTAGAAGTCGTGCATGTTGAAGATTGTGATGCTTTAGAGTACCTTTTCCCATTCTCTATAGCCACGGGTCTGCTTCGACTTGAACAAATTATCGTCAAGTATGCAGACAAGATGAAGGAAATTGTTTCAAACCTGGAAGAATCCTTAGATTGTCCTCCCAAATTTGAGTTTAACCATTTGAGTTCGTTGGTGCTTTGGTGGTTACCTCAACTGCAGGGGTTTTATTCTAAAATTCAGAGTTTACAATGTCCCTCGTTGAAGATGTTGGATGTCCGCAATTGTTTGAAATGGAGCCTATTCAACAAACATGGCACTAGTGGCAAAGGAAAAGTCCTTGATGGTAATCTACAAGTATTAACGCAACAGTTGACTTTCCCTCTCAAAGAGGTATGAATTGGTATTGAAATTAAAATGCCTTTTTACTTGAAACCATTGAATAATTTTTGTTTAGCATGAATAATTTTTAATCATGTTTATTAGGTTCAAATTAGTATTGAAATGCCCAATGCATGAACCGTTCGACATAAATGAAAATCACCATAAATTTTTTTTCTTAGAATGCATACTTTTTAATCATGTTTGTGAGGTGGCTATGAACCCAATATATATACATATATATATATATGATCATATGCATGATTGATACAGGTGATTTGCAAGTTAGAGCACTTGGCACTCAACTATGAAGACGCTAGTGAGATAGTACAAGGGCAATTTTCTAGGGAACAATTATGCAAACTCAATTGTCTTGTTTTGTCAAACTTTGAAGATGAGCAGGCAACATTTCCATATTGGTTTCTCCAAAACGTGCTAAATCTAGAGGAGTTGATTGTTGAACGTAGTTCTTTTAAGGAGATTTTCCAACATGACGGACAAAACGAGATTCAGGCCCGAATTAAACTCTTGACACTCAATCGGTTGCCTGAACTGGAGTCTATATGTAAAGAAGGATGCCAAATAGACCCGGTTCTTGAATTTCTTGAAAGCATAGATGTGGATCAATGTTCCAATTTGAAGAATTTGGTGCCTTCCTCAGTAACCTTTATTCACCTGATATGTTTAGAGGTGCAAAATTGCATAGGGTTGATTTATTTAATTACCTCATCAACGGCAAGAAGCTTGGTAAACTTAACAATAATGAAGATAAGAGAGTGTGATTCAGTTGAGGAAATTGTTGCAGAAGAAGGAGGGGAGAGCATAAATGAAATTGTTTTCATCCGCCTGGAAGTTTTGGAACTTGAATCTTTGCCAAAACTCAAATCGTTCAGTTCTAGCAATTGTTTCTTGAAGCTTCCACGGTTGAATAAACTTGTAATAAAGCAATGTCCAAGAATGAAGAGCTTCTCTGCGAGCAATACGAATGCTCCAAGACTTCAAAAAATACAAACGGAGAAACAACATGGAAAGTGGTGTTGGGAAGGTGACTTAAATAGAACGGTAGACAGATATTCCAAGATAAGGTTTGCTTTTATTTGTGAAATATTTCAACTTATGTGCGTGAGCGCGCGCGTTCCCTTTTAATTATTATCACTTACCTTGATGATAATTTACATAGGTAGCATTTAGTAGCTTCAATGATTTAGAACTTTCTACATATCCAGAACTGGAAGAACTATGGTATGGCCAAGTTGGGCGGAAAACATTCTGCAATTTGAAGCATCTGGTGGTGCGTAAATGTACATTCTTATCCAACGTGCTTTTTTCATCCAATTTACTGCAATTGTTATTTACGTTGGAGGAACTGGAAGTAGTAGAGTGTAATTCATTAGAAGCAGTATTTGATGTAAAAGCACTGGATGACAAAGAAATTGAATCAAAGGAAGTTAGTCAGTTGAAAAAATTAACACTCTCATGGCTTCCAAATTTGAGAAGCATTTGGAATGGTGAAGCAGGAGAAATAATTAGCTATGGAAATTTACAGACTGTGAAAGTTGATAAATGTCAACACCTAAAAAATTTGTTCTCGGTCTCACTATGCCAAGACTTGAGACAGCTTGAAGAGCTTCATATTGAGTCTTGTGGTGTGGAGGAGATCGTTCCAGTTGAAGAAGGGTTAGAGGAACTTAAGTTTGATTTTCCTCAGTTAACAATCTTGGAGCTATTTAATTTGACGCAGCTTACTAATTTCTATCCAAAAAGATATACTCTAGAGTGTCCTTCATTAAAGGAATTAAATGTTCGTGGATGTGAAGCATTGCAAATATTTGCATTTGACCCATTGAAAGCAAAACCGCTTAGGGAGGGTGACAATGATTTGAACTCAACTGCTTTATTGCATATTGAAAAGGTATGCATCCTTTTTTTATTTATTTAATATATATTTTCATTCTTTCTCGACAAAAGATGAACGGTTGAGTAAAACTATAATTATATATCAAATTTGTAAAAAAAAATTAATCTTTTTACTTTAACTTATATATTAGTTGATTAAATTATGAGAGAAACAAATTCTATTTTGTCATGTTGTCCGGTGCCTCGAAAGTTGGAGGAGTTGCCATTAAATGAAAAGGACACTATGATGATATTAAATGGTAACTATGAGAAAAATATCTTTCAGAGCATCAAAAGACTTCGTTTGCAACAGTTTCAGGAAACTCCTATAAAGTTTCTAGATAAGTTGATCCAAATATTTCCAGCTATAACCACACTTCAAGCCCGTTGCAGTTCTTTTGAAGCACTCTTTCCTTCAAAAGAAATTGGTCATTGTAATATTGAAAGTCCTACCCAAATTAAAACATTGTGGTTATTTCAATTGCAGAAGCTTGAGCATATATGGAATGTTGATGATGACTCAGCACCACATCCCCTAGTTCAAAACCTTGAAGATCTATTTATAAATGAATGTCCTAGCTTAATAAGATTGGCACCACCTTCTGCATCTTTCAAAAGTTTAACTTCCTTGGAAGTGAATGATTGCAATGGGCTTATGTACTTAATGACAACTTGCATTGCTAGAAGTCTCGTCCACCTCACAAGCTTACAAGTTAGCAATTGTGGGATGCTAGAGGAGGCTGTGATGACGGATGAAGAAGAATCAGAAGAAGAGATCACATTTGAAAGCTTGAAGTATTTGGAACTAAATTGTTTATCAAGCTTCAAAAGCATTTGCTCTGGAAAATACACCTTCATATTCCCATCTTTAGTGACATTAAAAGTGCTAGGATGCCACAAAATGCAAAATTTCTCATCTGGAGTCATCATTGCCCCATTTTTGAAGTTTGTGGAAGTGGAGAATCGAAAGAAACGTTGGATGAGAGCCTTAACTCCACCATTAAACAATTGTTCATGGAAAAGGTATGCATGTCAAAAATGTAAATTCCAAAATTTTTATACCCTTCTGATCTTTGGTTTCATTTTTTGAGAAAATCACGTTAGAGGTAACTAAACCTTTTCCCAATTTTTAATTTAGTACTTATGTGCATTTTTCTCTTAATTGAATTATTTGATTTTACACTTTTCACACAATTAAACCCTGCAACATTGACCTGTTAGCACTGTTTACCCATGTACATAAGTTAACGGTGCTAAAAAATCAAATTAAATGATTAGTTAAGAGGAATAAACAGGTCGGTATCAAATTTAATAATTGAGGAAATTATATATACATCTAAGACGAGTGATCAAATCTTCTGGTTTGCCTTTGATCTGTATCTTCAAAAACTTAGGAAATACCTAGACAGAATAATTTAGTAGGAGAAAATGTTTATGATATATTTATTGGTGCTTCTGAAAATATTTCCAACAAAAAGAAGTATTTCTTTTGTATAGAGTTAACTGTCCCTAATAGAGTCTGTTCAGTAATTGGTTAGAGTTAGTTACATTATTGTTATATTGTTAATGTAAGTATGTAGCAAAACTAGACACGTGTCTGCATACTTGAGCATGTGAAGCCATGTGTGTGTGTATATATATCAACATGTATATACTTGTTCAGTAACTAATGAACCTAACTAATTACTGAACAGACTCTATTAGTCCAAGCGTATCAATTATCACATTCGATCATTTTAAATAGCTTTCATGTATTGTGTTCTAGTTACACACACACACATGTAATGATTGATTCTGACGAACTACTAAATGTGTATGAGCATTTAGTGTTATAGTATGATATTTGTTTGTCTGCTATCAATTAGGCAATTGAAGAAGGAGTTGAAGGTGACTACAGAGAATCTCTAAATATTAATAAGCAAAGTAGTCACATACATCAAAATAGTGCGATAACAAGCAGAGCATTAAGCTCCGAAGAGCGTGTCCATGGGGAAAAATCAAAGGCAGATGAGACTGTTTATAATTCAGGTAAGTATGAAATGCACAAACGGGTATATATTGAGAGTGTCTTATACTATTCATTCGTTCATAAATAATTTTAGACTTTAGTTTCTTTCCTTACAGATTCTAGCTAGAGGGTTTCTATATATATATATATATATATATATATATATATATATATATATTTATTACTGCTCTCATATTAACCTTATTTTATTATTGCTACAACCTCATATCATATTCTATATTTATTTAGCCATTGACTCTCAAAAGATATGTGAAATCTCTGAGACATCCATAGATCAAGCTAGTCAGAACACTTTAAATCTTACAGAAGTTGATGCAGGCATTGATTTTGTCATCCGATAATATTGTTTTTATTTATTTGGAAGGAAATAATTACTTAATTTTTGGATAAAATATATTGCCTCATTTTTTTAAAAATCTTGTTTATTTAGTTACTGGTATTCAAGAGAGGCATGAAACTACTGGGGGAGATTTCGTTCAAGATGCTCAAAATACATTGAGGTTTATCACTGTTCAAGATGCAGGTACAGGTCATGTTTATATGAATTGAATTAAGTTACTCGATTCATTTAAATCAGAATTTCCGTTCAACAAAGTCACAATAAAAAGAAAGCAATGTATTTTCTACTATGTGTAATATTGTGTCATTATATTTTCTCCTTTTGGTTTGAATTAATTGTGTTTTAACCCTGCCTCAGTTCAGGACATAGGTATTGATTAATGAATTTTATATTTGGAAAGAATAAATGTGTGTTTTAACAAAATCTTCTCATTCTATTTGTTTTTTTTTGTTTTACTTATTTGTGTAGCTAATGGATTCATGTGACGCATGAGAACATTCATAAACCCTTCAAAGAATTTACTTTTGCCTTATGCCCCCTAAAATAGTTTGTCATTTGTGTTCAACGAATTGTTGGTGTTTTTCTGTTGTTTTTTTAAATTAATTTGATGGTTTAGCACAGTTTAGGACACAGGTTCCGATCTTGTTTTGTGTTGAAGTGCATAATATATATATTGTTTTGTTTAACACAATTTTGTTCAGTTTTGCCACTATATTGTTTTGATTAACTAATAATCTAATTTTCATTTATATTAACTAACTAAAATGTACAAGAAAAATTGCATTCAGGTATTAGGAATCAGGAGATGAACAAGACATTAGAGAAGGGCTTAGCTCCAGATGCTCAAAATGTACTGTGCTCTTCTATGGTTGACAATATAGGTACTGATTTTGTTTTGCACTATTGTTATTAGGAAGAATTTGGGATGAATTCCCAATTGACAAATTAATTAGAGATGGAACTTGCATAATTAATGTGAAAGGTCAGTTGCATATCGTGGAAGCTCAATTACATAATGTGGAAGATTAGTTGAATAGAAACTTAATTGCATAAAATTTTTCAAAAATACAAATGCAACTGAATTCCAAATTATGCAACTGACTTTCCACATTATGTAAATCTCATTTTCTAAGTAATTTGTCAATTGGAAATTTATCGCCAATTCTCCCTTATTTTTTTCAAACAAATTTTGTTATTGACTGTAAGTTTTTTTTTTTAATCATGAGAAGAACACAAACATGTAAATGGTGACATGTTTACAGTCAAGCCACAACTTCTAAAGTCATTGACAACAGAAAAGTAAAGAATTTTTTCATTTTTTCCCATTATACAGAACTAATTCACTTTTCATTTTGGAAAATATTGTCATTTTAAAAGTTACTGAGTTTTATTGTTCAAAATTTTAAATGCATAGCTCTTCAAAATAAAGAGATGTATGAGATCAGCGTTGAAAGGCCATTGGTTCAGTCAAATAAAATTGCTTTAAGCACTAAAATTCAGATGTGCTTGTATTGTTTTTCAGACTATATATATAATATGCGTCAAATGATCCAAAATATTCTGTAATAGTTTTTCCTGGTCTGTTAATTTCTTTTGTTAATTGGAATACACCAGATGAATCACAGGATTTACAACTTCATTTAAGCGAAAATTTGCACATCCAGGTCACATCATCTAGTATGAATGATGACGAAGAAAGCAAATATTATTGCTTTTCCGAGGAATTGATTTTATTTATCCTTTTGCAAAATCTGATTTGTTCTCTTTGCTTTATGCTTTTTCACTCAAAATAAACATGGCTGTTTTGATATTGATAATAAAGAGATGCAAGAAACCATTGAAAGACGGTTGTTTCATTAAGTTCAAGACATGTTGATCCCTACCTCCGTTCAAAACATAGGCGTTGATTGGGGAAGTATAATTTTTACGTTTCGAAAGGAAAAAATTATGTGTACTTTGCTAAAATATTTTCATTCTATTTTTATCTTTTTTGGTTTGTTTTCCTTTTTGGCACATGTGACGAATGAGAGTATTGTTAAACCCTTCGTTTAAGCTACACAAGACTATGGGACACTACCATAGCACAGGAGGAAGGTTTTGTTCGATGTATCTGGTTTTGTTGCCTCAAAAATTATCATAACTATTGTACATATGACTTATTTTTCAAACTAAAAGGAGTTATATAAATCTTTGGATTAATTAATGAATCTAACTTTTATTATATTAATTGAAATCAAGTAAAAGAATCACATGACTTGGATATCCACCTCAGCAAGAATGTGTTCAACCAGACCACAACTTCTATCGATACAGACTACAAAGAATGTAATGCATTTCTTTAGTGACTGGTTGATGGGGAAAATTATTTCAAGTTTACCAAAACTTGTATCATTTTATTTTATAATTTTTCTAAGAAAGTATTTTTTCCAGGTGTTGGGACTCAAGAGACGCAGGAATCCAAGAGAAGTTTCTCAGTTCCGGAAGATCAAAATGTATTGATTACTACCGTGGTTAACGATACAGGTATTGATGAAATCATATTATTTTCCAGTCTCAGCTTTTAATAAAAGTATCAGATACTTGTTAGAAATTTTTCCCTTAATTTTTTTTTTTGGGTTTACTGGTTCTAACACTTCAGGTATTGTTTTGAAGAGTCTCTTTATTTTAGATCCATTTTTTTTACTACAAAAAAATGTGACTAAAAGTTTCAACGGGTGACATTGTATGACCTTGTTTATATGACGGCATGTAAGAGGGAGAGGTGGTGATGAGAAAAAGAGGATGAAAGTAAATACTCATCCTATTTAAAAGTTATTTATAGCTTGTTTCAAACCAACCATAAAAATTACTTCATTAATTTTACCTTATAATTCAATAACTTTCTAATTTTGTCCATATTTTTTATAAGATTAAAGTGTAATTTTAACAACAAAGTTGGAGAGGGGTGGGGAAGAGAGAATCTGTGATAATATAAAAAATCATTTAAAAATGTTAATGTAGGGCGCGTAGACAAAAAGTGATGGCAAATTAATAGGGTTCATGAATATGGTAAAATTGCACCATTTTGTAAAGTATATATATATTTTTACAGTCTTGAAAAGTTTAATGGTGACAAATGCACATGATATAAAATTTTGTTGTTAAAATTGCAAATTAACATTTTAATACACATAATATCCAATGGAAACAATAGGACCACAATAAAAAGTAAGGGTAAATTTATAATTCATATGAAAAATTTAATCATGTAACTGATAAATAAAACATAAAAATTTCTCTCTTTACATTATAAATATGATCAAAGAAGTATATGGGAAAAAGAAGAGGAGAAAGAATAAAATTAATTAGAAATAAAATTGATAAAAATGCTAGACACTCTAAAGTGGGAGAGGTAGGTGTGGGGTTTAAAGGAGTACAGAGATGACCTTAAGCTTTGCCACTCTACATCCCCAAAAGGTTCTGAAGGATTTCGGGCATACCTGTAAATGCTGAATTACGAGTCTGCAGATACCCACGCGGAATTCGGATCACAATGGTGGATCAAAACACAAGACACAACAAAAGCACCGAAGGCAAGAGGAGGAGATGAGAGGATTCTCTGATAGAAAAAGGCTTCTTCGTGCGTTATATCTGCCTCCTTTGGGGAACCATTTCCTCCCTCTTATAGCTTCCCACTAGGGTTCATGTTTACACATTTGACCTAGCCCATGGACTTGGGCCTAATCCATCAAGGGTGGCCCATATTCCAACATCTCCCACTCACACTTGGTGGATTAGGAATCGTGGGCCTCGCCTCCCTCTCTTCTTCCTTTCATACTAGGTGCTTTGCCGTGACCGCATGGGCATGTCGTTTTTTAGATGTTTGTACTAGAAATCCCTTTCACAGGACCAGCACAAGACAATCTTTCTTCATGTAGCTTGAACAGTAATTATGCCTCATATGTCCTAGATTCAATCAAAATACACTTTCACTTGACGAATCTAATCCCTCTCAAGTCAACATAAGACTTAAATCTCTTTCTCGTATGCGTGGTGTCCACACTTATGAAATCTCCAAGTTGATATCATAAGGGACATGTCACAGACTCTAACATAGTTTATCAAGTAATCTTCCTTTCGCCCATATATCATTTTGATATACATCAACTGCTTTCCTAACATAGTACCTTATATCGTATCTATCATGATAGTAGGATGTATGTTAAGGTAACAGTCATTGAAGTATACCTCCATGATAATGTTAAAGTCAAAGGACATAAGTAGAAATATTAATTTCTTAGGACTCACACAGCAACGAAGCAGGGATCCATGCACTTGCTTCCCTTTTGCGGTTCTATAACACATGTGGTATGAATCACATGCTACAGTGTTTCTCTTATACTATAAGAGCGTACATCATTTTAATACTTACTATCAACACTGTACAGACTTTTAGTCTAGATGTTCTCAACATCTAAACCTAAATTCTTCTATGTCTCATTCTCATATGACGTCAGTATTGAAGAGTTTGTTGTCTGGTAACAGGCATCATGGGAGCGGGTTCCCATGATTTGATTCATGTTTTATAGTTATATACATTGGATCTCATCCCGACATACTACAAAGTTGCCGAGACGACACAATTTGTATTTCTTCTCTACCATATCAGCATTCCTACTGCCTTACTGGTGAATATAAGTGTCTCATCTTTGCATACTCCTCCTGAGTATCAAAGGCGGTAGCTCGTGTGAGGGAGCCTACCTCACCTGCCTGTACGACATACTAGATATTGTATACTTGTACATAGACACATAAATCAATGATGAATAATTGCATACTTCAATTATAAATTCGATACATAGTGTCTGTAACATTACATTTTGCACATACCAATAGCCCTTACATGTTTGTCAAACACTTCTCTAGCTATTGTTTAGTCAGGGGATCTGCGACCATACTCTTGGTCGATATGTGTTGTACATTAATCACTTTCTGTGCTACATAATCTCTCAAAAAGTTATACTTAATATCAATATGCTTTGTCTTGCTATGATATCTGGGGTCTTTCGTGTGGGCTATGCTACTGTATTGTCACAATATATTAACACAGGATTTGTACTCTCATTCCCAAATCCAACGTGTTTAATAAATCTCATCAGCCATATAGCCTCATGCACTGCCGCAGTGCAAGTCACAAACACAACTTTCATAGAATGTAAGGCTATGCACGTCTGCTTCTTACTGCTCTAACTTATGGCGCCATTATTCAGTAAGAAGGTATAACATGAAGTTGACCTTCGTTCAATTTCATCTCCGCCTACTTTAGTATCGGAGAATACAAGAAGCCGCAATTTGCTTCCTTGATTAGTTAATGCATAATTCGTTTTGCCCTTTAAGTATCGCAGAATCCTTTTCACAGCTTTGCAATGCTGTTCGTCAGGATTTGGCTGGAACCTACTTACCGATCCAATTGCGAAACAAATATTTGGTCTTGTACACATCATTGCATACATTAGACTTCCAATGACACTAGCATAAGGAATTCTTTCCATTCTCTTTTTAGCTGGTTCAGTCTTGAGACACATTTCAAGATTCAAGCTGATTCCAGTAGCTACCGGGGTGTCTAAGGGATTGCAGTCACTCATATTAAATCGTTCGAGAATTTTCTTAACATAATTCTCTTGTGAAAAAGATAAAATTCTCTTCAAGCGATTCTGTTGGATCTTAACTCCAAGTATATATTCTGCTTCTCCCATTTCTTTCATCTCAAAATTCGATGACAGCTATTCTTTAACAGCTAAGATCGAATTTAGGCTATTTCCGACCAATAGTATATCGTCTACATATAATGACAACATCACAAAGTTATCATCAAACTGTTTGATATAGATGTAGTGGTCTTCTTCAATCATTTCAAAATTGTATGAGGTTATCGCTTTATGAAACCTCAGGTACCACTATTTGGATGATTGCTTGGGTCCATAAATGGACATTTTGAGCTTACAAACTTTGCTTTCTGAGCGTTTCTTTACAAAATCTAATGATTGTTCCATAAAGATTTCTTCATCCAAGTCTCTATTTAGAAATGAGTTTTCACATCCATTTGATGTAACTCCAAATCTAAACTTTTACTATTGTCAGAATTAGCCTTAGGGAATTTAAGCGTACAACAGGTGAGAAGGTGTCCTCATAATCGATACCTTCTTGTTGTGTATACCCCTTTGCTACCAGACGTACCTTGTACTTATCAATTGATCCATCTACTTTCCTTTTTATTTTGAGAATCCACTTGTTCCAATGGCCTTTCGACCATTTGGTAGATCAACAAATTCCCAGACTTGATTCTTTCTCATTGAATCAATCTCTTCTTCCATTGCTTTCTTCCATTCATCTTTGGTAGGGCACAACAAGGGTTCTTGTACAGAACGTGGCTCATTATTTCCATCCGGAGTAACCCATGAGTGCTTCCCTCTCTATTGGGAAGCGCCTCTTGGGTACATTTCCCCTGTCACTCCTTTTTGTAGAGACATCTTGTCTCTTTTGTCTCTTTTATCTAGGCGTTTGTAAAGGCCTTTATGAGCCTTTTAATCTCCCACTCAGATCGATATATTGAGATAATTGGGGGTCATTAGATTGATCTGCACTACCTTGTTCTGTCTCATAAAGATATACTGTTTGAACTATGTCTCCCTATCAGGAAATTCCATTTTAAAAATACGGTATCCCTTGATTCAATTTCAGTTACTGATCCATCTTCATTTTCACTTATGAAAACGTATCATTTTGATTCTTTTGAGTATCTTATAAAGATACATTTCTTTCCTCTATCCCATACTTATGGGAATCATCATGAACATAAGCAGCTGACCCCCGAGGTCTTAAGATACTTAAATTTGGCTTGCGTATCATCCATAACTCATAGGGTGTGGAAGTAACTACTTTTGAGGGTACATGGTTAATTATAAAGGCTGCTGATAATAAGGCATCACCCCAATACGAAATTTTCAGGTTTGCTTGAGCCATCATCAACCTAACCATGTTTAGAAGAGTCATATTTCTTCTTTCGGACACTCCATTTTGTTCCTGAGTGCCAGGGATATTCAACTGCCTAATTATCCCTTTTCCTTCACAAAGCTCTTTAACTGATCAGATAAGTATTCACGACCTCGGTCAGTACGTAATACTTTAATTTTACTTCTATTTGATTCTCTATCTCATTCATGTATCGTCTAAAACACTTTAGGGCTTCAGACTTATGTGAGATTAAATAGACATGACCATATCGTGAAAAGTCATCAGTAAAGTTAATGAAATACTAAGCTCCGTGCCTTACCCTCACACTCATGGGACCATGTATATCAAAATGGACGAAATCCAATGGATTTTCAGCTCTGGTTTCTGAACTGAAAGGTTTTCTAGTTGCCTTACTAGCAAAAAAATTTCACAAGGCCATTTTCATGTTTGGACTTTACATAGAAAACCTTCTTTTTTCAATTTAATCATTTGATTCTAACTTATGTGCCCTAGTTAGCATGCCATATATTCAAGCCAACTATTATATTGGAGGAATTAACAAAACATTCATGCAAGCCGGAATCACCAATAACGTCCATAACAAATAACTTCCTTGAAAGAAAGTTAAACCGTAAAAGGTTTCATTGCCAAAAATATCAGCAACCTTGCCATGAAAGTTCACATCAAACCCATAATTCAAAAAGACATAGTACAGAAACTAAATTCTGTCGAATGTCCGGTGCATGAAGCACATCATGTAAGATTAAGGTCTTTCCACCACGTAGAGATAATCTGTAGGGGCCTATATCTTTAACCTCGATCTTTGCGTTATTGCCAACATAAAGGCATTTACATTGATACGGTAATCGACAGTAATCCACGAGGGATCTCCGATCCTTCGTTACATGGTCTGTTGAATTTGAGTCTTTCCACTGTCATCTTACCCAGGGCAATCCCTCGCAAAGTGACCCAACTTCTAGCAAGCATAGTATTTGACCTCATTCAGGTCAACCTTTACTTTCGTCCCTTTTAAATTTAGGGACTTCCTTCCTACCCTTTCCGTGAAATTTCTTGTCCTTCGTAAAATTGGGCTTGGCATTGGAAATGCCTATATCCTAATGCAATAAGCATGCCCAGAAGTCTTAATGACTCCAAGCGTTCATCCTCAAACTCAAGGTGCTTCAGAACATCATTAAAAATGATGATGTTATCGTTATAGGTTAAGTTGACTTTCATATGTTCCCAACTAGGGAAAGTGATCTGATCACAATCTGTACTTGCTGCTCATCAGTCATTGTAAGTCCAACTTCCAGAAGCTCTCTGATTATGTTTGACATGTTTCGAAGGTGATTCTTCATGGACGTAATACCCCGAAGCTTATACATGTCAAACTTGATTGTCAGCCTCCTAAGCTTAGTGGTCAAAGTTCCACCAAACTTATCTTTGAGAGCTGCCCACATGGCATATGCAATTAGACATTTTTCAAACTGACACATTAGGTTATTTACCATTATTCTCAGCAGGGTAAATCTTGCAATACTGTTCTCATTTTTCCATACCTGGTATAACTCCAGGTTTCCCTTACTCTGGGTTGAAGTCCCAGCTTCATGTTCCACCAAAATGGTGGTCAATGGCTCAAGGGCCTATATACTGCACTTTCTGGTGCCAGATGTCCCAGTTGTCACCATTCAGCTTATCCCTTTTGTTCATCTCGGTAATTATGCTTTTTGTTGCCATTTTCTAGTTTGAGGTGAGGGGGTATTTTATCAACAAATGTTTTCTCATATAGCTGAGTTTTTAGCGTTTATGTAGCACATCACAGTATACAATATCTTATACTTTTATTATTCTTAACGATATAATTTGATTACTAGATCTACGATCAGGAGAATACGTTTGTACCTCCCATCACACAAACACTAGTAACTGCATTATTTTCTTTCAAGAATTTTATATAAGTACTTCTTGAATCGTCAACTTTTAGAAGTCTCATTTTCTAAAAGCTTCCACTTATCAAAAGTGAATAACAATAACGATTTCACAACAATCCACATAAACTAAACATGTCACATTTTACAATGCATTTAGTCATAATCATATAGCAAGTCATGTTCTAAATATGTTAGCTAAACATAGAGGGTAAACACATAAATCTAAAGTACCATACGTCTTTAGATATTTGCAATACAGTTATTGACTATTTATTTTCTCAGTCTTTTAAAGTATTGGTTCTTATTCAGCATAAGTTTCGTTCTCTTTACTGCAACAACTCACATGGTTGTTAATGTGAATGTGCATGTAGCTCTAAATGCTGCACGATACTTCATCACGATATTCACATAGAATTATGCAGTTTCATTATCAGTTTTGTTGTTAACATAGCTCCCACTTATGTCATATATGTTTTTTTATTCTTAAATATGGTTGTTCTCATTGCATGCCATAGCGGGGAAGAAGGGTTGATCGACCTCTTAATCACGGTCTTGAGGTTTTGAATTGAATGAGAACAGGTACTCAGGACCTGGGTCGAAGTAGACCTCTTGAGGTTTCGCTAGGCCTCCCTCAATGTCCTAATCAGGACCCCCCTTTGGATCCTCTTTAGGGTCTTCCTCATGTTCCCTTGATGATCTTCCTCAAGATCCTTTTCAAACAGTTCCCCTTTTAAAATCATCTTCAAATTCTTGCTCAGGATCCTCGTTTGGAACATGTTCATCAACATATTCAATGTACACTAGTCCATAAGACTGTGTTTCAGTGCTATCTGAGGCTCTTGTACCATTCTTTTTTCAAACAAATGGATTTGAAATTAATACATTGGAAAAATTTTCAAAAAGAACCTTAACTGAGCACTGATTTTTGTCAAAACAGATCCTGAATTGCCTTATAAAATAGGAAAATTGTATATCAAAATGAAGCTTTTGAATTTTAGGATTTTTAGGAACAAACCGTGTCTCATTTGGACCCTGCATGCGCCCTCACACAGGTTGGCAAGGAAAAAATCTGAAAAAATTCGAAAATCTAGGACAAGCCCACTTTCGGGTGTGGCGCGTGTAGTCCACGCGCTGCCTTGCCGCCGTCGTATCGTGACACGCACCTGTCCATTCTTCTCCACTCGTCATCATGGTTCTGATGGGGTAGTCCACGGGCCCACTGGACGCACCACGTGGCCTCACGCACCACGTGGCTTTTTTCTTTTTAAATAATAATTTTTTTAAATTTAATTATTATTATTTAAATATTTTTTCGGATTTTTTTATTAATTTTTTTTTGCGTCTGGCCTTGCTCGGCCCAGACCTAAATTTTTTTTAAATTGCTAGACTGGGCCTCTTTGGCCCAGCTCCCACAATTTTTTTGTTTTTTTTGAAGTGGATTGGATCTTTCTGGCCCAATCTACAAATTCCTCCTTTTTTTTTGTCTGGGCCTCTCAGGCTTAGTCCGCCAATTTATTTTATTTTTTTCTTGTTGATGGATTGGGTTAACCCTAACCCAACCCATTCCCGGGTCAGGTTAACCTATCCGCCTTTGACCCGGTTCACTGCCTCAGCCACCGCGAAATTTTTTCCCCATTTTTTTAGACGGTTAATATTCATCCGGTGCGTTTTCCGGCCATATCTCCGTCGTCCGACGTCCGTTTTTCACGTTCTAGGTGTCTATTTCTTCGTTTTGACGAGATCTACGCAATGGGAGCAATTTGGAGCCTAATTATTTCTCCTTTTCTGGAAAGACGCGATGGAATTTTTAACTCATTTTTACTCCGTAACGTCGTCGTCCGGTTTCCGTTTTACGCGTTCTTGGTCTCCACGTTCTCGTCTTGAAGAGATCTACACTATATATATGTTTTCTAAGCCTAAAGACGTCGTATTTTGAGAGCCCAGATCTGAATCTCCGAATTTGGGTTTCATTTTCCCGTTTCGTTTTTCGTTTTCATCATTTCGGTTTAGAGGTATAGAATTTCAAACCATATACACACATAAATCATAGACATGCTTGAAATCTGAATCGAAAAGCAAAACAGCATGCTATACAGGAAAGCAAGAAATATACGTACACATATATCTCAATTAAAACATGCTTACGAAAATTCATGAACAGTGAGTAATTGCCATAGAGCATGCATGTTAAACAAAAGATGATAGTAATGGACATGCTTTAATCATATACTCAAATTTTCATGATTAAACTAGCAATAGTTCGTATCTGTGCGGAAGAGAAATGCTACAGGAACCCAATAGCTCTGATACCATTGAAGGATTTTGGGTGTACCTGTAAATGCCGAATTACGAGTCTACAGATACCCACTCAGAATTCGGATCACAATGGTGGATCCAAACACAAGACACAGCAAAAGTACCGAAGGCAAGAGAAGAGGAGATGAGAGGATTCTCTGATAGGGAAATGTTATAGAGAAGACTCATTTTCTCCGTGCGTTATATCTGCCTCCTTTGGGGAACCACTTCCTCCCTCTTATAGCTTCCCACTAGGGTTCATGTTCACACATTTGACCTAGCCCATAGACTTGGGCCTAATCCATCAAGGGTGGCCCATATTCTAACAGGTTCAAAATGGGTTTAAGTGTACATCCGGACAAGAAAGTGGAACCCTTGATAGACAACTAACAACGTTAGCTTACATAAATAGATGTGGTTTTTCATGCCCTTTTTAAATCTCAGTTATTTTTGCACCAAAGGTAATAATATAGTGCTTGACGCATATTTTAAAAAAAAAGTTCATATGTATTTTTTTCATCATTTTATATATGATTGATGACGAAGACAGTAATTTCATTTTTAGATTTTCAAAGAAGTAAATTCATTGTTTTATTTTATTTTGGGTGAAATTTGTCTGTTCAGCCATTGGGACTGAAGAGATGAATGAGACCATTCGAACACCATTCACTGAAGTTGCTGAAAGCACATTAACTCATACTTCTGTTCAAGAAGCAGGTACTATAATCTTGTTTTATTGGGTCATGACACTTTTCCATAGTGCTGTTTCACTTAATTTATGATGTGAACTTTCTATTGTGTGCAAAAAGCAATTTGTTTGTTTAGTTAAACCTTCATGAGAAAGCAATTCCCCATTTGTGTTCAATGATTTTACTTTTTTAAACTTACTGCTTTAGCTCTTGGAATTCCATATGAAGCTATGACGAGACCTTTCGTTCAAGCTACTCATCAAGGCCTGTCAAGCCCTAGCACAGTTCAACACTCAGGTTCTAATCTTATTTTCCAATAAAGTATTACAATATTGTTATGTTGAAAACAATTTTGTTCATTTTAATTGGTCTTTATCATTTTATTCTTTTGATTAACTAATACTCTAATTTTCTTTTATGTTAACTAAAATCTACTGGAAAAAAGTACATTCAGATATTAGGAATCAAGAGATGTACAAGTTTTTAGAGAAGGCCTTAGTTCCAATTGTTCAAAATGTGCTACGCTCTTCCAAGGTTGACAATATAGGTACTGATTTTCTTTTGCAATGTTGAAGTTATGATTTTTTTTTTTGCCTTAATATGTTTTCTGGGTTCTATTGCTATAGGTATTGCTCCGAAGTTGCAACTTTATTTGTAGCTTGATTTGCTTTATTTAGTGATGTTTAGTAACTCATTAGCTGTCACGGTACTCTATTTCTTCTTTATTCACTGAATTTTATTTTTTAAATTAATTGTTTATAGCTTTTCAAAATCAAGAGATATATGAGATCAGCGTAGAAAGGCCATTGGTTCAATCAACTAAATTTGCTCTAAACACTTCCACAGTTTCTGATGCAGCAGGTACTTGTGTAAATTGTTTTGCAGAAATGTAAAATTCATTAAATGATCTAAAGTTGGTCTATAATATGGAATAACTCCATTATTTCTGAATTGGAATGCACTGGATGGATCACAAGATCTACAACTTCATACAAGTGAAAATTTGCCGGTCCAAACCACAACTTCTACAATGAATGATGACGAAGAAAATAATAATATTGATTTTATCTTTCTTTTCGCAAAAGCTGTGTTATTTCATTTTCTCCCTGTATTTTCCTCTGAAAAATAGATACTGAGAATAGAGAGATGCATGAAACTATTCAGAGACCTTTGGTTCAAAATGTTGAAGACACGGTGATCAATACCAAAGTCCAGGACATAGGTATTGATTAGTGCTTTTATAAACACTTTGAAAGGAAAAATTTATGTGGACTTTGCCAAAATATATATATTCTCATTCTTTTTTTCTTTTTGGTTTGCTTTACTTTTTGTGTAGTAATTGCTGGGACTCATGTGATGCATGAGAACATTCATAAACCCTTCGCTAAAGCTACACAAAATGCATGGGACATTACCATAGTACAGACAAAAGGTTTCATTCAATTAAATCTAGCTTTATTGTCTCCAGATTTACCATAACTATTATATAACCTATTTGTTATATTAAGAGTTACATAAGTCTTTGGATTATATTGATTAATTATTCTAACCTTTTATTGTATCAATTGAAATCAACTAGGAGAAACACATGACTCAGATATTCACCTCAGTAAGAATTTGTTCCACCAGAGCACAAATTCCTCTATGGCTACTGACTACAAAAAAAGTAATGCATTCTTTTCTTTCTTTTACTTGTCGAAGGGGGAACTATTTCAATTATATTTTGTCAAAATTTTGTCATTCTATTTTATAATTTTTTTTTAAGTAATCATTTGTGTTCAGCTGTTGGGACTCAAGAGACCTATGAATCCAAGAGGAGGTTCGCAGCACATGACCCTCAAAATGTATTGAGTCCTATCCATCATACAGGTATTGATATCATATCATTTCGTAGTCTCCAAGTTGCCTTAAAATTATCAAATACGTGTAGATTTTTTTGTTTGCAGGTTCTGATACTATTGTTTTCAAGATTCTACTGCACTTTAGCTTCCTTTACTTCATTGATCCAGTCTTGTACGGGGATCTCCCATTAGTTAGTTAATTTTTCTAACGCTGTTGTGTGAATTGAAATGTATGAGGAAAATCACATGATTCGGAAGTAGCTTTTCTTTATCTTTTTATTAAAACTGAGTCGTCCTGTTTCCTGATTTTTACTTTGGCTTATTTAATCAGCTATTGATTCAGCTCCTTCACAAGATTCAAATGCTCCATCTTCATCAACAACATCTTTAGCAGATGTTTGTAGTAACTTTAAGGAGCTGGACATTTCCTTGCATTTGCTGCCATATTTGGAGGCTGGGGTGAAGCAACATCCTCAAGTTCTTAATTGGCTCAACACAAAGCGACGAACAGTTTTCGTTTCGTCTTCCTTTTCCTTATTCGCGGAGGTGACTCGCATTTTGAGGACCACTCGGAGAGTCAACTTGACAGACGATGATCGAAGCTACATCAGAGAGTGTTGTGCAGTGTTACAAGGGGTTGGCTTTGATGATGGCTGGATCACCTACGTGCTCTGCCGCATCGAGGCGCGTGCAGACGGAGAAGACCTCGAGTGGAAGGTTGAGGAGGCAGAAGCTCAGCTTGAGTCAATCAACAAGGATTTAGCTTCAATGGAGGAATCCTTAAGGTTGCTGCGTGACAAGACCAGTAGGCTGCATGATTATATATGTTACAATATATAAGGATGAACAATATTATTATTTGGAGCTATGAACCATATACATCTTATAGAATCATCAATGCTATGACTGGTATCCTATCATCAATCAGTATTATTATTAATTCTCTAAACATTCACATTTAGCACATCACTTTGAAGTCTCATCTCTTCATACTTTCTGTAGCACAAATGCTCGGATAAAGGCCTCTGGTGCTTCCCTCTGATGTTGTTTTATCTTTGTTTTTTTATATTACATTATGGTATCTCATATGAATGAAATAGTGTGTTTTGAATTTGTTTTACAATTTTTTTCCAAAAATAAATCAAAACTACAAAATTTTAAGAATTTTTTGTTTTAAAAAACATAAAAAATTAAAACTACACCATTTCATACCAATAAGATATCAAAATATCACTTATTTTATGTAGAATATACTTGTTATAAGGAAAAAGAGAAAACATCTAGGAAAGTTGAGGCATTAGATAGTGATCTAAAAAGATCCACATTAGAGGTCCCAAACGCCAAATGCTTTGGTTCAGAGGGATCAATAATTAAAATCTATAAATCAAAACTTGCATTTTTTTCTTTATGTTACTAATCAATTGGTATTTGCATATCTTTTATATAAAAATTCAAAACTAATTTTAAAAAACTCGAAATGAAATGGTTTAACACTCCATTTTAAGTTCTTGAGATTATCTGCACAGCACAAATATACATTCATACTCATCCATGCTCATATGATACAGTAACCTATCAAAAGTTTACTATTGATATGGTCAATCTGCCATTTTCCAAATTTATACTTTAACTTTTGAAGATCATAACTTTCATTGTACAGATAAAAATTAAGAAAACTAGGATTTTTTTTTTCAAAGCATAGGATGCGCACTACAAATGTAGAAAAATTTGTGGCCATTCAAATATATATCATTTGTCATGTTTCACTTCACTCCAGTATTAGTGCTCATTAATGTTAGTATCCCTTTTATTTCACCATTACACGCAATCTTCAATGGTTACTGCATGCAACGATCTGTAATTCATCATTATATATAAAACATACATCTCAGTGCCTCATAATGAATTCACATGGCTCATAGGCAATATATACATCTATTAGTACTCATGACACAAATGTCATGAAATAACCTTCTCCTTCCATTTATAGCGTCCCACATTTCCTTTTTTCCCCCTTGTCATTTTTGTTTTCCTTTTATGTTGCTCAAATGCATGTCCAAACTGCAAGATGCATATAACACATGCTCAAGTGGAAGATGATGCAGTTACGTGTAGTTGTATCATAAACTTGCTCATCGATCATGCCAAAAGATAAAACAAATTAGCATGAATAAATGTCAGCAAGTGTACACACACACACACACCCACCCACCCGATAAGTCATCATAGATATCACTTAAAGTTGTCACAAGATGTGAATTAAAAATTAAAAAAGCGAATGGAAAGAAGTAGAATTGATTACCTCATACCCAAAGGAACATGATATAATGAAAACTGGAATTGAAAGTAATTCTTAGTGCGTGTTTGGAGACGTGTTGCACAGTGAAAACCACGCTGCAGTGTGTTGTGCACGTTGGGCAAAAGGAGGTTTGTGTTTGGGCATCACGGTCACAGGAATGCATTCTCGGACGTTTCCTAGCAGCAGGGGTCAGCTCCGTGCCTCCGTCTCGTCTCAAATCGTTCAAAAACGCCAGCTGCTCCGTCTCGTCGCTATTCGTTTCAGAAGCTCCGGCTGAGTGATGGCGACGAGGGAGTATTTAGAAATGGAGGTGAAAATGGCGGGACCGCCCAGGTACTAGAGCTTCTTGGACTCGACAGAGAATTGAGGGAAGAAATCCCTGGGAGTGGTGAAGGGTGGGATGTCAGAAGATTCAGCGCTGAAAAACGCAGTCGTGGCGGGAGTTTGATGATGAGATCCCTCCAGTGAGGGTTCGGCGGCGAGGAGGGGCTGCCTGTTATGTTCCCAATCCTCCATTACTCTCTTGTAAAGATATATTTAAAAATAAAAAAATAATGACGATTCTATTCCACAGCCAGTCGTATAGTGTCCATATTTATCAACATATTGATAGTTGTACAGTTTGACAATTCTATTCCATGCCTGTTATGTTCCCAATCTTAAATTTTTGAACAAACACAACTCTTAACACGGTATTTTAACTTTAAGTGCTGTGCTTCTAATTATGTAATATTTGTACCAGTTTCAATTGTATTTTTAATTATATGTAATATAAATATATTTTCTTACATTTAAATTTTTTATCATTTCATTTCTATCTAATTTTGTTAAAAATATAAAATAATTATATGTGTTAATAATATTTATGTCTTTTTAAGTAATTTCCATTTAGAAGCCACTCATCAAACATTTATTCAAACATAAATGTATTTTACAAAAAGTTATTTTGATCCACGGTTTATCTAAACGTAACTCTACTTGGCCAATAATTGATCCAAACGTAAATAAAATGCATTTTGCCGAAAGTATTTTTTTTCCGATGAACGTTCTCCCAACAGACTCCTAATACCGCGTTAAAGTTACTTGTAGGCTTAGAAACGAGCGTTAAAAGGGTAAAAGGCATTATGACATGTTTGGGTCAGTGTTTCACTAGAATGGCCTCTGGAAGATAATCTCCTTGTAGGTGGAAGCATATCCGGCCTGTGTTGCCATATCCATGTTTAGCGAATTCACCGTTGGGTAATAAATGAGTGTATCTTCCTCCTCTCTCCGCTCACGGCTGCCTCCTCGTCATCTCCGAGATCAACTTGCTTGCTTGCTCATTTCGTCACAGCGATCTGCCTCTTCCAACTCACGATTCGCATGCGCTTTTTGTCTTCATTTCCCTTTTTCCGTTAGCTTGGCAAATGAGAAGGAGATCTTTTCCGTTGGGTCTCTCCTCTTTTCCGGTGGTTACGCTTTGCTTGAAATCTCCACCGCGTCACCGATCTGCTCATCGTCGTATCAGCTCGTCGGATTTCTGAGCTACAGATAAAGCTCATCTCGTCGGATTTTCAGCTCCTCCATGTGGATTGTTGTGGTTGCTGGTCTGTAATTTTTTTTTAGAGGGGAACCTTCTATGCACCGCCTGTGGCAACGGAAAAGGCCGCGTCTCGCACAGATCCGGGTCGGATATTGTGGCGACCCGGACATGGTGAATCCAGCCACCGGGATGATTGTGCGCGCGCGTTGCTCTGTAAACAGAGCTTTCTCTTCCACGGTGTTCATAGGATTCGTTTGTCATGTGTTTATTTGCTTTCACCTGTGAATTCTCTGTTCCCCTGTCTCCTTTTGTTCCGGTGAAATAACTGTTGCTTCTGTCTCCTTCCTTCATCGTCAATTTGTTAATGCCCTGCAACTTGGAGGTTCTCAAGGTAAGAAAATGAGCTATGACTTGGAGCCAAATCTATTTGTCTAAAAAGTACAGGGATTATATCGCATTGGTTGTGAAATTATGTAGTGCTTGTTCCATTTCAAGTTTCTAATGGATTTCCAGTTTCAGCTTTGCTTCTTGAATCCTCTTTTCTTTGAATAACTGATCGTCCTTCATTACCCAATTCAATTTTGCATTAATTAGTTTGCATATATGTGGTATGGACCATGGACAATGATTCTGATGGATTCTATTTTTCTTGCGAAATTTTTGAAAGAGAAGGAGGTCTTCTTACATGTGATTAGAGTGTCTGAGATTCAGAAATTTCTAAACATAACGGGTCCAGACTTACATTATAAACAGTGCAAAGATTATGTCTTTGAATGAAAGGCCTCAGCCTCGGCCTGACAAGGGCGTCACCAATATTTGTCAAGTCTGTGAACGCAGCCTCCTTGATTCCCTCAACTTCTGCTCTCTTGGATGCAAGGTATAATCTAATCAAATCCCATCTATTTTTCTATTTCTCTTTTGCTATTTTACTTCATTTTTATCTTCATATCATGTTTTGGTTAATGTGGCTCTGATCATTCAGCTTATGCTTATTTGTTTAGCCATTTCATAGTTGTTGGCTTATCTCTGAAAATCCATTCTCTTCATTGGTAATTTCAGCTTGGGGTTTCAATTTTCATCTTTGGAATACGTTGCTTATAGCAATTCACAGTGAATTAATTGTATTTAGGAAGATTGTGGGAAGGGAAATGCTTGGGTTGACTTGCTCTAACTGAGGTAGGTGTGGTCATTTGTGAAAAGATATGTATACATGTCTGATGTGGGTTTTACTGAAAATGCGTTCTGACTTTACTTATATTACCATCTGATCTTTTACATGTTTTTCACCTCCTTGTAATTGTACAGAAAAAGGATGATGATGGTTGCAAGTATTTGGATACATGATTGCATTAATTTGATAAACATAGGTGATTGATGTTTTCTTTTCTCATTAATTTGATAAACATAGGTGATTGATGTTCTTTTTTCTCAGGTTGTCGGAAAATCCAAGAAGTTATGGAAGAAGAAAAGATAGCAGAGCAAGAGGGTTATGATGATGGTGAAGAATCAGTGAATGGGCATAGCAACGGAAGCGCCAGGAACAGAATCCAGAGCTTCACGCCATCAACTCCACTACCGACAATGATGAACCACCAAACTGCCAAGAGAAGGAAGGGAATTCCTCACAGGGCTTATCATGCAGTACTGATCCTATGGTGGTTTTTCAATCGCTTACCAACAAATATATTTGTACTTCAAAACAGCAGATACACCCAATTTTGCCATTTAGGGTTTGTTTGGAAGTTATTTTCAAAATAATTTTTACAGATTCCGAGGTAAAATCAAGGTTTTGGAGAATAGATTTTGGAAAATAGCTTTTACAGATTTCGAGGCAAAACCTAGGTTTTGAAGAGGAAATTTGTGTTTGGGAAGTTATTATGAGAATAGTTTTTACAGATTTCTAGACAATATTATAATAAATAATATATTTATTAAAAGACATATTTTAATAATATATTAATAAATAATATTAAAAAAAGTACAAATTCCTCCACCATTATGAAAACACATGCTGCTGATCTCTCCCTGGACGACGCAGAACTTCAGAACACATGCTGCCGATCTCTCCCTCCACCATTCCTATGCATAGCTGTCGCTCAGAAAGAGAGAGAGACAGCAACGCCTGAAGTAGAGCCGAACGCGAGACCAAAACTCGCCGCCACTGTTCATCACTCCTATTCCTTGATTGTTATCATGGCAGAACACATGGAGTTCAATGTTTTTTGTTTTTGAAAAACAGCCCGGAGAGAGAGATGGACACAGGAGGGAGGGAGAAGGCGAAGACATGAGAGAGAGAAAATTAAAATAATGGAAAAGGGAGAATAGAATAATAATTAAGGGGGAGAGATGGTTGATGTGACAGAATAGTTTTTTTAAAACCTAAGTTTTAAACTGATGTTTTATAACCAAAATAGCTTTTGTGAAAAAATTTTTACTTAAATAAAACTTCAGTTTTACCAAGTTACAACACCCGAGCAGTGGTCATTGTCACAGAGGCCGGTGATGGAGGATGCTTCTCTATGTGTATGGAACAACAACAGGAAGTAAAAGGGAAAAAAATTATATATATGAAAATGGGAAATAATGAACATATAGTATAGATGTTATAGGTGTACTTGGTGCTGGTGTAAGAAATAGCGTTCATTTATATAGGAAGAACTAAGAAGGTATCTGATGCTAAATGTACATATGTCATGTTTGGTATGGTGGAATTGAGAGGTGGAATTAGGAATGGAATTCATTTTCTATATTTGGTATGGTGGAATTGGAAATAAAAATGAAAATAGAATTCAAAATAGGTAGAAATGAATTACATGATGTAACCCATAGAATTGATTTTTTGGCCCCTCATTTTTCTCTATATTTATATCTATTTCCATCTCCATTTTCATTCTCATTTTCATTTCCATCTCCATTTCTATTTCCTTCAACATCGATTCCAGCTTACCAAACGAGTCAATAGTGATTTGTTAAAGGAAGTTGATATGTAGTGTCAGATTAAAGAATAAGAATGGCGGTGAATATGATGATTATGGGTATTTATAATATTCTTTATTTGGTACTTGGCTGTCAAATTAAAGAAAAAGAATGGCGGTGAATATGATGATTATGTGTATTTATAATATTCTTTGTTTGGTACTTGGCCATTCATTTACCTTCTATGTTGCCTCCTCTTCTGAAAGTTGAAATTAGGTGTTGTCCTGTTTAGGTGGTGACTAAGTGGGCTTACAATGCTGACTGTGATTGACCTTCCTCCTCCTCGGCTCCTCCTGTTTCTTCTCTGCTTTCTGCTTTTGATGCTCAACTTTTTGTGCGTCTTTCTTTACCATTGGTATGATTCATCATAGCAAATTAATGGAGTACAATCTAGATCATCTCCGTTCATTAAAAAAACGACTGATGCTTTATAGTGTAAATCTGATATGAGTTATATTGTTTATAATTTATAAATGATATCGCTATTTATATACTCCATTCACTCCTGCATGTAAGTGGCTTTTACTAACCAAAATTAATATAAGTTAAAAACAATAAATTTGTTTTAAATCTGTATCACTTTTCATTCTTATCCCTAATAAATATTTTTTTAAAATTATTTTTATATTATATTGGAATGTGGTTGGGTGGATATTTCGAGTGGACCGTTTCTTCCAATAACAACTTATAGTATGCAGGAATGTGTGATCATCAACACATTATTTGTGTTCGTAACAAAATTAGAAAAAAAATTGTACAGACTTAACGATCTAATTAATTATGTCATATTAGTTAGTTGAGTAATTTTGCATACTCAATGATATCTAATTTATATATATTTTTCTTCGTTCAATTTTTTATTTTTTATTTTATTTTTCCCTAATTTTATCACAATATATAAAGTAATATACATTTATTATTTAATGAGATTTATATCTTTTTAAATCATTTTCTATCAAAAATCAGTTCATCAACATTTATCCAAACAAGTTTTCATTTATCCAAACATTGTATCATATCTTTTAACTTCTACACAAAAATTTTTTCAAAATATATAATACCAAAAAGTCATGTCTCTGACTATTTATCCAAAATTACCCACTGATGCAGAACGGGGAAAGGAAAAGGGAGAACATATAGGAATAGAAAAGGAAGAGAGACTAGAGAGAAAGATGAATAAGCATATAGAGATTCAAAGAGGTAAAAAGAGAGTATTATTTCTTCAAATTAAATAATTGCTTACAATGAGATATGTGAGGGTTATTTATTACCTCAACCCTAGAATTAATTACAAGGAAAGGAAATCAAATACAATAAAGATAATATTGCTAAATCAAATCAAAATAAATGTTAATCGAATCAAATCTGCAATATTAAGATATTGCCAAATCAAACAAAAAAATGTTAATCAAATCAAATATGTGATACTAGCTATGATAGTCTTCAAATCTTTGCGGGATCCTTCTTAATCGTTTATGATTCCCATCATTTCCCTCAGCAGAGAAGAACTCACCTCTGGGGAGGAAAAGGCTAAAAAGAGTCATGCAAGACAGGATTGATCCGGTAAGGTGGGGTTCAATGCGATGCTTTCATCTGAAAATCCTTTCTAATAGGTGATATCGAGAAAAAGAAAACCACATTAAGAGTGAGCATCTTGATGACAATGAACATCTAGAAAGCATTTCCACCAAGTGAGATGGGGAAAGAGAACAACATGGAAGGAATGCATAGATTGATTATTGAGAATGTCTGAAAAGCCTTTCCAACATATAAGGTACTCATGGAATGGTCCTTTAAGCACTGGAGTGACATTAGGAACTGTAGACTGCATATGAGGTGTAGCATGATGAAGTTTGTTCTTACTTGATATATTTGAGAAGAAGCCATTTTTACATTTGTGTAGGTTGAATAACTTGATCTTTGCTCCAAGAATCTTCATCACTAATGACAACAAAATCAAAATCCTCACTCACTTGAGTTATAAGAATGTCTAGTGGTGGTTCTTGTGGAATAGGTTCAAGCATGGTCACATCAGTGATATGATGAGGCTCCATATGAGCTTAGGGTAGCACTTCAATTAGTTGTACAACCTCAAGGTTAATGTCATTAATAACATTAGCCAAATGAATTTCCTTTGTAGCCTATAGGATAATTGAGGTCATGCTAATTCCATGAATAGGTTTCATTTGCGTTGGTAGCAACACCTCAACTAGATTCCCAGCCACATATTCCTAGTTTGAAAAATAAGCCACATGAATTTTTGACTTTCTTAGTAAGAATAATATTTCTTTCAATTCCCCTTTCAATTCATCGTAAATTTGCTTAACATGAATTCAACTTCAGTCTTATGTCGATCTTCATCAACTTTGAGATGTCTACAAAAAGACTTATGTCCTTCTTCAGCTTTGCGATATCATTCAACCCTTCTATAATCTTCTTCCATTGCATGTGGGAATGCTCTAGGGTTCGTATATTAATAATGCTCTACTTCTTCATTTTGGTGATACTTAACGTAGTTATACTGACTCTAGCTAGTGTAATCACGATTAGCAGTATAATTGTATTGGCAATAGTATATATGCTCATAATGACATTGCTCAGCATGCTCATAACAATCAACATATCCATAGTAATCATGTTTATCATGCTTATAGTGAGGAGAATAAAAGTCATCGCGTTCATATATATGGTTGACTGTTAGTGTACTTATAGTGAAGGTGAAAGAAGAAATGCTTACTTGAGTAATTGATTCTTTTTCAAACACTTTCATGCAACACTCGAGTAGAAAGTCAAATTATTGAATTTCTCTTTGAAATTTTTCAAACATACTCTAGCATTGAGAAAGTTATGCTCGAACATTGCTATTCTGATAGCTCACCTACTTTCCTTATCTGTGTAACGACATTTTTGAATACTAACTGCTCTCATAAATGCAAACACTTGAAACATTTAATGAGGAAAGAAGCACAAGTCCGAGGCTCGGAGGCTTTAACGTTCTTTTGCAACATTTGCCGTCGTTTGCTTCAATGGCATTAAATGCCATTAATGAAGAATCCAAATGGTCGACTTTGAGAGTAACGGCTATTAAATGGAGTCTAACGGACATTGAAGAAACTCTCAACTATAAAAGGACCAGCATTCAATACAGAAAAGATAGAACGAACATCCCGAACATTCAAAGCTACATTTACTATATTCTCTGTATTCTGTCATTAATTCCTTCTGAGTTTCATTATTAGCCATCTACTCTTTTCAAAATTTCAATACTGCCTCACTTTTAAGAATCTTTTCTAAATTCCATAATTGCCCTTGGCACTTCGATGGTTAATGACCTTTATGAACATATCATACATATAATGCATCTCTATGAACATAAAAAAATCATATCTGAACAGTAAAATAATGCCTCAAGAACATAACATGGTTCTGATACCACTGAAGGATTTCGGGTGTACCTATAGATTGGTTGAGTAGATGCTTCCATAGATACCCACATGGAATTTAGATCACAGGGGTGGATCCAGATTTGAGACATAGCAAATTCACCATTTAGAGAGAAGAGAGATTTCACAAGAGAAGGGGAAAGCGTCTTACTTACATCTTTTTTCTCCGTACATGGGATCCCTTAATAAAAAAATGCAACTGCCCAAAATGCAACTGCTCACAACTGTTCCCACGTTAATTGCATTTCAAATTCAAATTTTCAGGGAAAATTACAACTTTGTTCCCACATATTCGCTCATTTACGCTTTTGCCCCAAAATGAATTTTGGGCCTAATCCACTAAGGGTGACCCATATTCCAACTAGAACAAATATAAACACATGAAATTTACATTTGCAAGGATATAATTAAAAATTCAGATTTAAATTATGAATTACAAGTATAAAATGTCTATATTTTAATTGATTTTTTATTAAATACATCCCATTGAAATTTAGGGTTTAAAATTAAGAGGGAATAACTATTAACATCATTTAATTTAGAACGTTTGATCTTTATAATTTGCCCTCATTTTAATTATGTTCACCATAATTTTAAAATATAAGTTTAGTCCTTTAAGAGAAGAATGATAAATATATTTATTACAAATAAATAGCACTATTTAATCTCAAATTTATTGTTTAATAGTTGCATGGATGACAACTCTTACCCAATTTTTGCTGACCTCATTATCAAATGAAATCTTGAAAATTAATCTTTTAGTCCCCATAGATTTGACTAAGCTATGGCTTAGTCCCTACATTTTTTCTATTGCAACTCAGTCCTTATAGTCTTTGTTTTTTTAAAATTTAGTTTCTATTTTCAAGAAAATAAAATCACATGTATAATAAAGGTCAAGAAACCAACGGGATTAGGTTTAACGGAAAGGGTTAGTCCCTCATATTGTAGAGAACCAAGGTTCGAGTCCAAATGGGAGATGTTCCAACATTTAGTTCCTGATAGTGCCTCAAACATGATTGTCACTTATATAAGGATAATGTGCTTAGCCCAAAAAAAGGTCAATGACTAAATTAAATTATATGGATTATTCTGACTGGGGGAAGCGTGGTATCGTACTGCCTGATGGGGTTTTCTCATGGATTCAACTCTAATTTAGTCTATTTTTTGTTTATCACATATCATTAAGGCTATTAATGACTAAATGGATGGGGTAAAAAAATATAAACCTGAACTTGGTCCAACTAACTGATGGGGCACACTCAAGAGATATTTTATTTAAATCAAGTTACCATGGTATCTAAACTAACTAGATATAATCATCATATTTGAATACCTTTTTAATCATCATCACTGGTAAAAAATTATCATATACTTACAGAAAAAATCCGTAGGCATTTTTTCCTGTGGATTTCAAATATACCTGCCAAAAAAATCTGCAGATAAATTCTCTTGCGAAATTATGCAGAAAAAACTGCAGGTAAATTTTCCTGCTAATTTCTGCGGATTTTAAATTCGGAGAAAAAATTTAATTTTTAAAAAAATTACCTGTGGATTTAAAATCCATAAGAAAAATTAATTTTTTAAAAAATACCTGCGAATTTAAAATCCATAAGAAAAATTTAATTTTTAAAAAATTGAAAAATTACCTACGTATTTAAATTTTAGAGGAAAAATTAATTTTTTAAAAAAATTGAAAAAAATTAACTGCTGATTTTAAATCCACAGAAAAAATTAAATTTTTAAAAAATTTGGAAAAATATTATCTGTGGATTTAAAATCAGCTGGAAAAAAGATTAAATATTTTCAAAAGAAGAAAAAAAATTACCTGTGATTTTAAAATCAGCAGGTAAAATACCTGCAGATTTTCCAATTGTGTCTTTCGCAGTTCCTTATATCTGTAGGTAAAATCTGCAGGTAATTTTTAAAGATAAGGAATAACGCGCTGCGACCTTCTTCCTTTGTGTCTCACCTTTGAAGCAACCCTAGAAACCTCTCCTCCTTTGTGTCTCACCCTCTAAAGCAACCCTAGAAACCTCTCCTCGTGGGAGAAACTTCTCCAAATCCCAACACTCTGATGACAATGACGCCAACGATCAAGGCTCTGGCAGCACCCCCTTTTAACGGTCCAACTATTCCGATGATGATGTTGATGACTCCAAGCCACCATTTCCCTCACCCCTTTTTAACGGTCCTTGATGTGTGGGAAGAGAGAAACAAAGAGAAAAATATATTCAATATTCAAGACAAAGCCCATACGTGTATATCGATGCCCTATCTATACTACTAATCTTCTAACTACTACTAACCTCCTCAACTACACTAACAAACTCATAATCACTTCAACAAACATAACCCATATTACCTTGTATCAATACTCCCCCTAACAAAAGATCCTTATCCTCAAGGATCAAGACAAACACAAGGAAAAACATATATCTAGTACAACAATTTTTTTTGTGTATAGACCAAAATGTGCTAAACTTGATAAGAAAACTAGCGGAAAACAAATTTAATCACGTCAAGAGGCCCAACATGTTGCAATATTCCTTCTGCCCAGAGGCGGTGGTCAAAACCCAAGCAAGCCCAGGAAACATCCAGTATTTCAACTTCAGCAACAATCTGCCCCACATTAAACCAAAGCCCTTTGAATCGATATATAAGTGAGGAGTCCAGATCCAAATCCCATCCCAATAACGTGTCAGTACTGTAAACTTCTGATTACTACCACGTGAATTAAACTCGAGGAGCTCCCTTGATCTGCACCCGACCAAAAAACTGAGTTGCTTATAAGACCAAACAGAGCACTCCATTGTAGAAATGGGGAACAGCTGGATAGCAACACGAGCACAATGTCCAAGAGATGTCAAGTCAATTGAAAAATCAAGCTTTTCAGGTCCTTTGCATTTGCGTGTCTGATCCTTGTGTCTTGACATTTGCTATGGTATTGTCTGGGCATTAACATTCCAAAAGCTAGGAAGAGACTTTTTGACCCAATGCAAAAGACGCATCCCTGTCATTCTGCATCTTCTTTGTAAGCGGAGGAACTTGCAACTACAACACTCAGTCAACTTTGTCAATTTGGCAAATCTAACTGTAATTTCTTCTATTGCACTCTGGTAGCTCCTTCTAACTATGTCAATGGGTCAAAGCTTCACCTGTGCCATATGAAATGTCCAGCTTGAAACAATTTGACCTGAAACTCTGGGTACCTCTCATGTCGCTTCCTGATTAGAGCAGAGGAATTGATTGCAAAATTATTGTAGATGGACGTAGGGACTGAAACTAAGGAAGGCTTGGATGATTGTAGCGAAGAATGATAAGTAGAAGGTAGTAGAGGCACATTTTTGTGCATGGTTTGAAAGACGTCACCATTGAGAGAAGGCGTCAAGGGCTGAACAGAGCAAGGTGAGTAAAAAAACAGGGATGTGTTTGGAGTTGCAACGAGCGAATCCTTAGAGATCACTGCATATGGTGGATCCGATTTGAGTTTCTTCCCAACTGATTCAATAATGGGTCGAGCACTCAGCATACAAGATATCTGTGAAGTTGATGTCTGTGAAATCTTCCCAACAAACTGTTGTGAAGGCATCTTCTGGTTTCAAGAGTACATCTTATGGCTAGTGAACGTGGAAAGTAAAGGGGGCTTAGAATCTTGAGTAAGTGACTTCTCCTGGAGTGCTTGAATCGTGGCAAGACTAGTCTTCGAGTCAAAGAGTGTGTTTGCTTTTTCTTGTTCATTGTTGTTGATAATTTGTTCATCTTTCTTGATTAAATGACATTCATCTTCTATGCTCTCTGTCTCGTGTAGGTCCTCTAGTTCTTTGAATTCGTTATTTGTGACTTCCATATTTGAGATTTCTTCACGTTTTTTTTCATCTTCATCTTCATCTATTCTGTTTCCATTGAAACAATTTTCATTGTTTGATTTAATTATATTTTGGATACTATTGTGACTAGATTATTATTTAGCAATCAATATTGAACTAATTAAAACTTTAATTCCAATTATAATGTTGTGGTGTGACATTTGTATTGATTTTAGAGTTAATATTTTGTGATTTTCTAAGGTAACTTAGAATTTTAGATTATATTTGATGAGTCATGTCATAGGGCAATCAAATAAAAATTAAATGCAATGTAGTAACACTAACTTAGATCGATATCTACGTGGAGCCTATATTTAATACCTAAGTAATTTAATGTAAATAATAAATTAACCAAGAATTATCAAATGTGATTTTACTATCTAATTAAACTAAATAAATGCACTTAAATTTGATGAAATGGATATCCTAGGTGATTGAATCCACTGACATTCCTTGTCGAATTTTAATATTAATTTTTTCTTTAAACTAAGCACAAGAACTGGCAAGAATATTTACTAATCGATATTTCTAATTTTTTTATTTAATCTAAATCTAAACTCAGTTAATCAATTAGAAATATCTTAATACTTAGCTTATATTACATTCATAAAAGATTCTCTTTACCTCCAATTAATTTCTAGAAACCTAGTAAATCAATTGATTTCAAGGGAATAAAAGAAAGCAATTGAATAACAAAAGTCTTATAATCCAATCATAATCCAAAGTACCAATCTAAGATAAGTATCACAATCCAGATTATATCAACCAATCATAATCCTCATCCATACATATAAATAATAAATTCTAACAATTTAGGATTACAATATACACATATAGAGATTAAAAAGTTAAATTAAAATTCAAATAACTCTCCTAATTACTCATGAACTCAGGTTAGTTTCTTCATCACCATGGGACAGATGCATTTACCTGCTCATGGTTGGAGCATTGAGTGAGTGGCAGCGCTGAATGGATGAATACAGGGATGATGGTATAAATGAACAGTGGCGTGCGCGGTGGGAAGAAGCTCCAGGCGGCGTCTCATGCGAATGAATTAATGGATGTTATCTGCGGCACTGTGGAATAAATGGATGTGAGGGTTTGTGGCGTGTGAATTGATCGAGGGTTGTGTGGGCCGTACTTCTCCCTGGAATGAATGAGGCATTGGATCAATAAATCAATGGGTGGCGACGTGTTTTCAATTCACTGGAGGCCTGGCCCAATAGGTGTGTGTTTGAGAATTCGTTGGGAAAATAAGTTTACGAATTCTAAAAAGAATTTACGGAATCTAAAAAGAATTTACAAATTTTAATATGATTTTTATAGATCTCGAGATAATTTTGTTTTGATTTGTGTGTACCGTTGGAAAGAAATTCTTTCCAAATATGCACTGAATGCATGGGCGATGAATTGAATAGAGCTTCCAGGCGGCCCAAAAGAAAATGAACGAATAGGCATTGAGTGAGTGAATGAATGGGACCAAGCTAATGGGACCAAGCTAGTGGGCCCAAAGGATTTGGGTTGAGTGGATTGGCTTGAGTGTTGAAGATGTGAGGTTTCGACGGTATGTGGATTGTGTATGAATGGTTCCAGGGATGCACAGTGGCGGCGTGGGTCTCTTAGCTGCAGGAGGCGGTGGATCTATATATATATATATATATATATATATAACAATGACCTAAAACAATATAATATAATATATAGAAAAATAAAATAAATGGATTTATGAATTCGGTCATTGTCTGTAATTTTATTAAATTTATCTTTTGATTCCAATTTTTTTCAAGAATACCCTTAATTGACTTTAATTCCATGTAATTGCAATTAATAATAATTAATGCAATTAACTTTAATAAAAGCCCGATAATAGCATCAAAATCCCTTAAATGCTACAAATTTATTTAATAAAATATGATTATTTCAATGTTGTCTCTTGCGAGTTTTAATTCTTTTATTTTAAATTTAAGAGTTATAATTAAGCATTGATTTTTATCATCCTTAATTCCATTTTGTTATTATAGTTGTAGTTAGTAATTTAGAATTTCTGAAAAATATTTTACAACAACTCGAGGTGACTCGGTTGTTGGATTAAAGTTTAATTATAATTCTTAATTCATTATTTTAACTCATGTATCTATTGAAGTGAGGATTGCCTGTGTTGTTAAATTGATAGATTGATTATTATCATTGTTTATCTGTGTATTTCATTTATATTTTTCTTTCTTTTTCCTTCATTTTACATAATTCATTTTAATCATTTTCATAAAAAATACCAAAAAGAAATATTTTGATTTTTGTTTAATTCATAAAATTCATTTAGAAATTCCTCAAATCAATTTTAAATTTGGGTTGTTTGCATTTATTTGCTAGAATTTAATTTCATTCTCAACTTTTCAAAGTAAATACGACCCAGATACTATACTATATTAATTCGGTTAATTTTTGATGTGGACCTAAAGTGACTAACGATCCATTCGTTGCTCACATTGACACCCACACTTATATGTTTTAAGGCTATAATCTGGAAATTTGCAGACCTAAGTAACTTGCTTGATTCATTCGGCCAAACACATGCAAGAACATCCAACCACAAGCAACTTCATTCCTCACAACATCCTTTAATTCGAGAAATTTTGCTTCAATAACCTCCTTTAATGCTGATATAACAAATTATAAACATCTAATCTCTAATTCGCTTGGCCATTTATATGTTGCTGTCATGAAATTTCCGACTTTTAGATCCATGTTTAAACCTTCATTTTAGAGCCACTAGTCATGGTTTAAACATCTACACTACCAGAAAAATGTCACTTAGTGATGGAAGGTTATTTTCCATCTCTAAAATGAGGGTCGTTAATATTTTTCATCATTAAATAGAAATTTTCTTATGAAAAATAGTCATTTAGCAATGGATTTTTCCGTCGTTGAATGACATTTTTTGATAGTGCTACAAGAGTTATACAGCACTTAAGGACATAAAAACAACAAGTTTAAAACATGCTTCTCAAGCCGAAATAAATATAAAAGCACGAAATACACATCCACATTGCCTTATAACCCTAATCTCCTAAATTATTAGACAGTCATAATCTCCACTTCCCACTATCCAAATGCCTCCAACTAAAACTTAACCACTTATCATGACAGTTTGATAGTAGAGGCACTAAACTGAACCACAGCCTACTTGAAATCATCAATGCATGTGATTAAAAACGTGTAGAAACCTTCCTCTCTTAAATTAATTTTATACTTCACAAAAATTTTGCTTTAAATATGAATTTCTAGATTACTACCACTTATTACAGCTTTGCAAATTCTGTCTCTTATGAACCGGACACAATTTCTTGAAATTGCTAGCTAAGAGACAATCCTCATAGACCTTTTAATTCCTATCAGAAGGTTTGGAAATATTGATCTCATAATTCTAAAACCACTCCCAACGCCAACACCATCAATATGTGTTGGAATATGGGCCACCCTTGATGTATTAGGCCCAAGTCCATGGACTAGGTCAAATGTGTAAACATGAACCCTAGTGGGAAGCTATAAGAGGGGGGAAGTGGTTCCCCAAAAGGTGGCAGACATAATGCACGGAGAAAATGAGTCTTCTCTATAACCTTTCTCTATCAGAGAATCCTCTCATCTCCCCTCCTCTTTCCTTCGGTGCTTTTACTGTGTCTTGTGTTTGGATCCACCATTGTGATCTAAATTCCGTGTGGGTATCTGCAAATTCGTAATTCATCATCTCCAGATACGCCCGAAATCCTTCAGTGGTATCAGAGCTTATAGGTTCCTGAGGCAATTTTACTCACTACTCATGAATTTCCGCAAGCATGTTCATTGAGATGCACTGTGTATGTATGATAATTTTGTTTTGCTTTCTTGTGTATCCTGTGATTCTATGAAAGCATGCCGTTTTGTTTTTCAATTCAGCTTTCAAGCATACCTGTGATTTTTATGTGTATATGTGAGTAAAAATCTTAGAGCATGCCTCTCTAAATCAAAACGAGAAAACGAAATGAGAAAAGGAAATGCAATAACGGAGATCCAGATCTCGGTTCTCAAAATAAGACATCTTTAGGCTTAGAAAACATATCTCTTCGAGACGAGAACGTGGAGACCAAGAACGCGTAAAACAGAAACGGGATGACGGAGTTACGGAAGAAAAACGAGTTACGAATTCTATCACTTTTTTTCCAGAAAAGGAGAAAGAATTAGACTCCAAAAGTGCTCCTATTATGTAGATCTCGTCGAAATGAAGAAATGGACACCTAGAACGCGCAAAACGAATGTCGGACGGCGAAGATATGGCCGAAAAACGCATCGGATGAATAGTAATCATTTGAAACAAATTAAAAAAAATGAAAATGTAAAAAAAAAAAATTGCGGCGGCGCGGTAGTTGGAGCCATGAACCGGGTCGAGAAACAGGTAGGTTAACCTGACCCGAAAAGGGATTGGGCCAGGGTCAACCTAATCCATCAAAATTTAAAAAAATTTTTTTTTCTGTTTGGGCCAGAGAGGCCCAAATTGAAAATTTAAAAAAAAAGGGATTCTGGGCCAGAGAGACCCAAAACGCAAAATAAATTCAAAAGAAATTTGGGCCACGGGGAGCATGTGGTGAGTGAGGCCACGTGGCACGCCCTTTCGACATGTGGACAACACCATCTGACAGGGGACGGCGCGTGGAATTCAATTGGCCGGCACGTGATGTGAACAGAGACATCCATGGCGGCACGTGGCGTGCACGCGCCTCTGCCGAGAGTGGCTTTTGCTCCATTTTTCGAATTTTTTCTGGAATTTTTCTTCTAGGGGTGTGTGCAAGCATGTGAATGGTCTAAATAAGCCGCGACTTGTTCCTAAAAATTCTAAAATTCAAGAGCTTCATTTTGATATATAATTTGCCTATTTTATGAGGCAATTTAGGATATGTTTTTATCGAAAATCAATGCTTAGTCAAAGATTTTTGAAAATCTTTCAATGTAATAATTTCAAATCCATTTTTTTAAAATAATGGTACAATAAATTTTAGATAGCATTGAAACACTGTCTTACGGACTAGTGTGCATTGAATATGTTGATGAACATGTTCACAAAGAGGATCCTGAATAAGAATTTGAAGAGGATTTTAAGAAGAAATCCTTTGAAGAGGATCTTGAGGAAGATTCTCATAGGGACATGAGGAAGACACTGAGGAGGATCTCGAAAGGGTCCTAATCAAAACCTTGAGGAAGGCCTAGTGGAATCTTAAGAGGTCTATTTTGATCCAGGTTCTGAGTACTCGTTCTCATTCAATTCAAAATCTCAAGACTGTGATTAAGAGGACGATCAACCATTCTTCCCCGCTATGGCATGCAATGAGAACAGCCATAGTTAAGAATAAAAAAAAAATATGGCATAAGTGGGAGCTATGTTAACAACAAAACTGGTAATGAAACTGCAGAATTCTATATGAATGTCATGATGAAGTGTCGTACAACAATTAGAGTTGTAAGCACATTCACATTAATAACCATGTGGTTTGATGCAGTAAAGAAAACTACGAAACTTATGCTAAACAATAACCAATACTTTAAAAGACTGAAGAAATAAAAGTCGATTATTGTATTGTGAATATCTAAAGACGTGTTATCCTTAGATTTATGTGTTTACACTCTGTGTTTTGTTAATATATTTAGAACATGACTTGGTGTATGATTATTACTAAATATATTGTGAAATGTGACATGTTTAAGTTTATGTGAATTGCTGTGAAACCTGTCATTATTATTCATATGATTTGTCACCTTGTAACACTTTTAATAAGTGGGAGCTTTTAGAAAATGAGATTTCTAAAAGTTAACGATTCAAGAAGTACTTATAAAATTCTTGAAAGAAATAATGTAGTTACTAGTGTTTGTGTGATGGGGGTACAAAAGTATTCTCTTGATCACAAATCTAGTGATCAAATTATCTTCCTGTCAAGAATAATATAAGTATAAGATATTGTATACTGTGCTGTACTACATAATTGCTAAAAACTTAGCTATATGAGAAAACATTTGTTGATAAGATACCATGTCACCTTAGACTAGAAAATGGCAACAAAAAGCATAATTGCCGAGTTGGACTAAAGGGGATAAGCTGAATGGTGACGAATGGGATATCTAGCACCGTAAGGTGCAATATATATTGGAGGAACAGACGCCCTTGAGCCACTGACTACCATTTTAGTGAAACCTGAAGTTAGGACTTCAACCCAGCACATAAGGAACCTGGAGTTATACCATGCATGGAAAAGAGAGTAGTATTGCAAGAGTCACCTTGTTGAGCACAATGCAGAATGACCTAATATGTCGGTGTGAAAAGCATCCAACTGCACATGCCATGTGGGCAACTCTCATAGATAAGTTTAATGGAACATCAACCACCAAACTTAGGAGTCAGACACGCATAAACTTCAGGGTAATACACCCATGAAGCATCACCTTCGAGACATCTCAAACATGATTAGAGAGCTCCAGGAAGCTGGACACGCATTGATTGATGAACAGCAGGTGCAAGCTGTAATCGGGTCACTTCCACATAGCTAGGAATACATGAAGGTAAACCTAACCCACAATGACAGTATCATCACTTTTGATGATGTTGTGAAGCACCTTGAGCTGGAAGAAGAACGCTTGGAGGCTTACAAGTCTTCTGGGCATGCCTATTACATTGAGAAAGCAGGTCCTTCCAATACCAAGCCCAATTTCATGGAAAGGGTAGGAAGGAAGTCCCTAGATTCAAAAGGGACAAAAAGCACTTCAAGAAGAAGGGCACTAAAGGCAACAAGAAAAAAGTTGATCTGAATAAGATCAAATGCTATGCCTGTCAGAAGATGGGTCACTTCGCAAGGGATTGCCTTGAGCAGAATGACCGTGGAAAGGCTCAACAGACCATGTAATGAAGAATCGAGAATCCTTCATGGATTACTGTCGGTTGCTGCATCATTGCAAGTGGCTTTATGTTGGCAATAATGCAACGATCGAGGTCAAAGGCATAGGCATATGCAAGCTAGCTATGCGTGGTGGAAAGACCTTGATGTTACATGATGTGCTTCGTACACAGGACATCCTACGGAATATAGTTTCTGTACTATGTGTTTTGAATTATGGGTTTGATGTGAACTTTCATGGCAAGGTTGCTGGCATTTTTTTGGCAACGAAACCTTTTACGGTTTAACTTTTCCTTTCAAGAAAGTTCTTTGTTATGGATGTTATTGGTGATTTCGACTTGCATGACTATTTTGTTAATTCCTCTAATATAATAGTTGGTATGAATATTTGGCATGCTAATTAGGGCACATAAGTTAGAATCGAATGATTAAATTGGCAAAAGAAGGTTTTCTAGGTGAATTCCAAACATGGAAATGTCTTTATGTGAAAATTGCTTAGCCGGTAAAGCAACTAGAAAACCTTTCGGTACGGGAACTAGAGCTGAAAATCCATTAGACTTAGTCCACTCTGATATATGCGACCCCACGAGCGTGAGGGCAAGGCATGGAGCTTGGTATTTCATTACCTTTCTTGATGACTTTTCGCGATATGGTCACGTTTATTTGCTTTCACAAAAGTCTGAAGTATTGGAGTGTTTTAGACAATATATAAACGAAGTAGAAAATCAAATAGAATGTAAAATTAAAGTATTACATACTAACCGAGGTCGTGAATACTTATCCGATCAGTTTAAACAGCTCTGTGAAGAGAAAGGGATAATTAGATAACTAACTATCCCTAGCACCCCACAACAAAATGGTGTGTCAGAAAGAAGAAATAGAACTCTTCTAGACATGGTTAGGTCAATGATGGCTCAAGCAAGCTTACATATTTCATATTGGGGCGATGCTTTGTTAACAGCGGCCTTTATACTTAATCGTGTACCCTCAAAAGCAGTCAGTTTCGCACCCTATGAATTGTGGATGAAACACAAGCCCGATTTAAATATCTTAAGACCCTGGGGTCTGCATACATTCACGACGATTCCCACAGGCATGGGAAATTGGGTCCAAGAGGAAAGAAATGTATCTTTATAAGGTACTCAAAAGAATCCAAAGGATACGTTTTCATTGGGGAAAACGAAGATGGAACAGTGACTGAAATTGAATCAAGGGATACTGCTTTTTTGGAAAGTGAATTTCCTGGCAGAGGAGAAATAGATTGAACAGTATCTCTTAATGAGAGAGAAGAACAAGGTAATGCAGATCGATCTAATGATCCCCAGTCATCTCAATATATCGATCTGAATGGGAGATCAAAAGGCCTAGAAAGGTCTTTACCGAGATCGAGACAGAAGAAACAAAAGAGACAAGAGGTTTCTGCAAAAAGAAGTGACAGGGGAAATGTACCCAGGAAGCGCTTCCCAATAGAGGGGGAAGCACTCATGGTCACCCCTGATGAAGATAATGAGCCACATTTTGTACATGAAGCCTTAACATGCCCTGCCAAGAACGAATGGAGTAAGGCAATGGAAGAAGAGATTGATTCAATGAGAAAGAATCAAGTTTGGGAACTCGTTGATCTGCCAAAAGGTCGAAAGGCCATTGAGAACAAGTGGGTTCTTAAGATAAAAAGAAAAGCGAATGGATCAATTGACAAATACAAGGCACGTCTGGTAGCAAAAGGGTATACACAACAGGAAGGTATTGATTACGACGGCACCTTCTTGCATGTTGTACGCTTTAATTCGATAAGGCTAATTCTGCCAATAGTAAATAGTTTAGATCTGGAGTTACATCAAATGGATGTGAAAACTGCATTTCTAAACAGAGACTGGATGAAGAAATCTATATGGAACAACCGATAGGTTTCATAAGGAAAGGTTCAGAGAGAAAAGTTTGTAAGCTCTGAAGGTCCATTTATGGATTGAAACAATCATCTAGACAGTGGTATTTGAGGTTTCACAAGGCGATAACCTCATATGATTTTAAGATGATTGAAGAAGACCACTAGTCTACGTCAAGCGGTTTGATGATAACTTTATGATGTTGTTATTATATGTAGACGACATACTGCTGGCCAGAAATAGCCTAACTTCGATCTTAGCTATTAAGGAATGGCTGTCATCGAACTTTGAGATGAAAGACATGGGAGAAGCAGAGTACATACTTGGAGTTAAAATCTAAAGGGATCGTTCAAAAGGAGTTCTATCTCTTTCACAGGAGAATTACATTAAGAAAATTCTCGAGCGCTTCAACATGAGTGACTGCAATCCCTTAGACACCCCGGTAGCTACTGGAGTTAGCCTGA
>JANTPZ010097190.1:0-20283 GCA_025593235.1 Vachellia pachyceras
GCCTTCAAACATAGATAAATTATTGTGTTCAGGGAGCATCCTAAAGGGGAACAATGCCTTTGTAAGGACTCTTTAAGCCGGGCATAGTTATAATAAGTCCTGAAACTCAAATCACCTAAACTTTTTTATACTAAGAAAAATCTTAAAATTCAATTAACGAGATTTAGTCCAACAAAAGGGATTAGTTCTTATAATGTGACGAACTCAAGTTTGAATCTTTATCAAGCATTTACATTTACCGCCCCACGATATTAATTTAGAATCTTAAAGCTCACATTTCCCTATCATTTCAATTTATTGTATATTTATTATTAAATCAAACTTTATCTTAGGTGAACCTTCCTACATCAACGGAAGTTAATTTTCATTTAGCAAGTGTGAGTAAAATGAGACATGTGAATAACCAGTAATGGCTTGAGGACAAGTGTAGCTGTTTCAAAGCAACAGCGCCACCTTCATCACTTTGAATGTCATGCAATCACAGAGTTCCGTCACCGGATTGGGCCACTCCTTTTTCCCTAAGACTATCCACCATCGATAGCAATAACTAATCTCTATTAGAGTTATTGAGCGTACACAAGATGGTGGACTCCTCCCAACATGGTTAGCTCCATATCCAAAGCTAAGAATCAAACCCTGTCGCCGTCATCATTTGTCATTACACCCACCATTCGTATTTATATTCCTAGCATGTGAACAAAATAAAGTGAAAGGTCTTTCGTATATATTCCTTATAACTTCTAATTGCATCATTACTTTGTTTAATGTTCTTGTAACTCCCCAGGTTAATGATTAATGGTTTGAGTTCTATAAATAAGGATTATGTACTAAGCATTTTATATGCATAACTGAATGACAAACACTCTTGCCTTTCTCTCTCAATTTCTTATCTTGCTTTTCTTTCCTTCCACCCTTCAACTCTTTCATTTCAATAACACGTTCGATCAAAAGTAATGGTTAAACTTAACATTATCCAACATCAAGGGTGATATTAGTTATCTCTTAAAATTTTCGGAGTAACAGTGTACTAAAAAAGTTTTAGGGTGTTGAATGCTCTCAAACGAAAACTTCCCAAAAATATGGAAAATAGCCCTTTAAGAAAATGAGGTGAGATGTGGCATAAGTGTGATGTGGGGATGAGGTAAGAAAAGGAGAGAAATGAAACCATAGAAGTGTCAGGGATCCAATAGTGCAATAATCAAAATGCATGAAAATACCAACAACACCCTCTATCCATAATTAATTGTCCTTCGAATGAAATCAACAAAACAACCAAATAATCTAAATTTGCATTCATTTTCTGAATTAAATATATAAGAAAAATTGTATATCGATTAACGTTAAAGTGTTTTTTTAAATTGATGAGTGGGATTTTGACAAAAAAAAAATTGATGAGTGGGATATTTAGCCTCAGGTCCAAAATAAGTAAATTATTTAAGGAATGGTCCCATAGAGAAAAATATTTAATGAGAGGTCCAATTGACAATATGAAGTGTTGTCAACACAGCACATGGTGTTATCAATACAAGGACCTCATGTTATCAATGTGACCTCTCATTAAATATTTGTCTCCATGGAATCATTCTTTAAATATTTAACTTATTTGAGACCTGAAACTAAACATCATCAATAGGACCTTTCATTAAATATTTTTCTCGGTGAAACCATTTTTGAGACTAAACGTAACTTGTTGAGTTGTTTATAAACAACGGAAGTTCATCCCCTCCCCCACTCCTGTGTTTAGTTTACTAGCTTCACCGCTTGCTCCCTCTCTCACTTCACGACAAATCTAGCCGATCCATTCCCCCCACACCGGTTTCCCCTATTGGCCTCTTCCCTCTCCAAATGATTCTTCTTCCAACATTACGCCATCTCCTCCACAATTACTTTCCCTCTAAGCAAACTAACCACATTGAAGCCTATCTTCTTCTTCTTTGGTGCTCTGACTTTTGGATAGATGACTGATGCAAATGCTGCTTCCTTCGAGGCGATTTTTCGAGAGTGGATGGTGCAGCAGAAGGGCTTGCTCGATGAGCTCTATCTGCTCAGCGATGCCGCCGCGAACTGCACGATGATGACCGCAGAGAGTTGATTTCTCGGGTGCTTTCCCACTACGAGCGGTACTACCAAGAGAAATCCAGAATTGCCAACCGCGACATCCTCCTCGCTTTCTCTCCTTCTTGGTTCAGCTCTCTCGAAAGATCCTTTCTCTGGATAGCCGGATTCAAGCCGGGCATGGTGATTCAGCTTGCGAATCAGGTTTTGGATGATCTGTAGGAAGAGCAGAGGGAGAGAGTGAGTGAGCTCAACCAGGAGACGAAGTCTGAAGAGCGAGCGCTTAACGATGAGTTGGCGAAGATTCAGGAGAGTGTGGGAGCGTCACCGCTGGTGGAGGCGGCGAGAAGCCATGGGCGGGCGTGTTTCAGCGAGTCGTGTAGGGCAGAGGAGGTTGGTAAAGTACCGGAGACGCTGAAGATTGCGCTGGAGAATTTGGCGGTGAATGCGGACACGTTGAGGATGAACACGGCGTTGAAGATGATGAAGATATTGAAGCCATATCAGGCTGTGAATGTGCTGGTGGCAGTGGCTGAGCTTCACATTAGGATTAGAACGTGGGGCCTGGAAAAAGACGCTCAGGGTGGTGCAGATGGCTAGGCAGGTAAATGTGATTCACTCACTACTACTTCACTGGAATCTCAATTCTCGAGGGCTTCTTTGTTTCAGCAATTTTTTCTGTTCCGACCAAATCATGTCATTTGATTTGATTCGGTCTGAAACTGTTTTGAAGTCAGAGCCTCCTACCTTCATCGGCATTATGCATATAGAGTAGTATTTTGCTGTCGAATGTGTATATATATATTTTTGGGCGCCTACGGCCGAATGTGTTTTAAAGCTGTTTTGATGATTTAAAAAGGTGTAGTGATCCAGTCTAGTTGTATTTACAGGGTGCATTTAGATTTTTATTCTTACGATGTAATGTAAGATAATGTATTGGGTTTGTTTAGAACAACGTTTTCAAAAGTCAAACGCATATTCAACAATGTTTTTCCGTAAAACGAGATAATCTCTTCCACATATTTACATCGGCTTACATAAAAGTACTCCTATAACACATTCCCAAACGGACACATTCACCGTCATCTTGTTCTTCTATAAGCACAATCGATGCACTTAGAATTAAAGACGAATGTTTAATGATAAAGGAGAGAGATTTTTACTTGTATCACTAGGAGATAAATTAACAAAATCCATCTAAAAGTTAAACCCCCAACCAAACGTTAATTTGTTGATCTAAACGTGTTCTATACACTTAATTTATCGTTAACTCGTATTTACACAATCTGAAATAAATTACATGAGTTACATTTATAAGTAGTATAACTTGTAAATACCTTCAAGTTATCTTTCATCGACATTTTAAGTTAACATATTTTGTTTGGTGATCCATTTTAGACAATAATAGAGCCCTTTTTTTTAAATACAATCAGACAATGATAGAGTTAATAGCAAAGCAATAAGATTCAGCTTAATGGTTAAGGGATATCTGTGTGTATAAGATCTAACTTCTCTTTCAACCGAAGAAGACCTCACCGAAAAACCACCTATATATCACTAGCCAAAATAAAATTTCCCCTCTCTATCATCTCTATTAGCCCTTGTTTTTTTTTTCAATATCCGTCTGAACTTTTTTGCTTTTTATTTGGTTTCGATTTTGTGGAATTTGTTCGTGACTTGTATGGGACATATTTGTAAGCAAATGGATCCATAATACAACGTCAGGGCATGTCACCAATTCATGCTTTGGTAGATTAATATATGGTCGAATTTAGGTCTCTATAAATTTTCTTGGATTGAGCATGGAGCAATAAATGAACAGAAGATAATCATGAATGTATGATCTAGAAAAGAGGCGCTTCCATGAGATGCCTGCAGGGTCTCATGCAATTAATTACTTATAAACTTCATTATATTTCTCATAACCTTAATTTCCTATTTTGCTTTGAACAATCACACAGGAAGCAAACCAAACACTTCAACAGAAAAGGCCAACAGGTGACCCAGGTCTTCTTGCCTCTACACAACAAAACACGTCGAGATCGACACTGCATCAAATCAGTGGCCTGCAAAGTGTATAGTGAGAATATATTGTGATCATTTACAAACGGGAGTCCTCTTTGCCAACATTAAACAAGAGAAAAAAGGTCATAGCAGCAATTTATAATGACACCTAACAGACCGTTCCCCCAATCAATACTCAACTCTCGGAGGAGAATACTGCACATGGGAAGGAGATCAAGTTATTTTTCGTTTTATTCAGTCATCATCTATACAAACGCTAGTGTAATTATGAAATACGCAAAGAGGGTTGTTTCTGACTTAGAAACCCACCACAACAGAGACTTGAATAGATAGATAGAGTCCATGGGAATATACATCTTTAAAGTCGACTTCGTTGTGCAACAGGCTTGAAGCTGGCTAAACCAGTAACTTCCCTCCCGGTGACCAGTGTGTTGACGTCATAAATGCCTTCATACGTATAAATGGGTTCCAAATCACAGAATGCCTACAATGAAAGACACACACACACACACACATTTACATTACTAACATCAATATAGGGTGGAGCGGGGAAATGATCAGTTTCATACTTTTTTATTACTTCCTTGAAAAAAAAAAAAAGGACACAAGGGGGTCATTTTTCAATTCACAATCACTCTTCATTCCATTAAACGCGAGCACCTGACTTTTTTTAATAACAGATTTCATACTTGGAAACATCCACTAGTACTAATCCCAATTTTATCTAGATCAGATTGGATCTTTAGAAAAAGACAACTTAATTTAAGAATTAAGCATAAGAACCTTTGCCACTAGAAAATCACCCAGAATTCCATTGCCACCAAGCAATTCGCGTCCCACGGCAGCAAAGTGATCCACGACGACTGAAAATTGATGACAAAAGTTAATTAGGAGTTAGCATAGCCACTGAAGATAACAAGAACGCTAAGCAGGCACATACGATAAAAGGATTATGACACAATCTTCCCCAAACTGGCATGACCTGGAGTCATTTTACCACTCTCACACAACTTGCAAAGCCGCCAACCAACAAGAATCATTGCTTGAATGTTACCAAGCATCTGAACAAGTTTCTGTTGATTGATTTGAGAAGCTGCCAATGGTGCTCCAAACTCTTTCCTCTCCTTTAGGTACCTAAAAATCACTCGTGAGTTTAGAATGCTTTCCAAGTGGAAGCCTTATTAGTTAAAGTACGAGAGCATGCTAATAAAGCACACACCTATGACACATATCATGTATGCCCATTGAAATGCCAATAGGCTGCCAAGCAACCATCACGCGTGAAACAGCAAGTGCCTATTTCAAAATGAAGAAAACAAATAATCAATATGCAAATGAAGAAACAAGCGTACAAGAATAGATGATAACTTCAACTTCTTTTTATCCAAGGAAGATTGATACATGGATAATATAATTTATTGCGAATATGATCAGCCTCTGCGTTAAGCAGTTTAACGAGGATTCAAGAGAGAGAGAGAACGGGGAGATCTAAAGTGGAACAAATAGTTATCTACGACCTCACTTTCACTATACTTCTATCATGCTTTTAAAAGATAATGGAGACAATTAATAGGAATTATCAACATCAATTACCATATAACCACATGAAAAAATGTAGATGAATTCTCATTCAAGGAACAGGAAGTAAATTTCATTCAACGGCCAACATTATAACAATGGAGTTAATTTTAATTTCTGGTTATTCTACAGTATATCTCAGAAATTGTCATATTATAGCTTCTTTTTAATGTGAACAATAATTTGAAGAAGAGAAAACTAAAGCAGACATTTTTTTCAGTACAGGTATGAAAATACTTGATGAATATTCTTGTTTTTTTTTTTGGTAAAGGCGAGATGATATTTCAAGAATATTCCAGCTTAAATAAGGGGGAGGGGCAAAGCACAGGAATACTGATATTGTTAATAACTCAGAAGACATTAGTAGAATCTTAAAGAGGTAAAAGATTACAAGGACACAGGATCTAAGACTGATGTCCTCCGAATTTTAGCAACAAATAAGGATTAATTTAAACCTCTTTAGCCTAGGTAAAAGAAAGCTTCCAAGACATGAGATTTCTCCAAACATAACGTGAACTATGAAAGGCAAGTGTTACCACACGGAGGAAATGTAGAAGCTGGAGTTGCTTGAGGAAATGCTACAGACACATCCAGTGGTGGCAAATTAAAATAGGAAGGCATTTCATCTTTCACATGATCATCTGTGAAATCAAAGTATGCAACAATAGTTCTTATTAATCATCATATATATGGATATTATATTCAGATTGTCAATTAAAAACTATAGAACAAGACTAATCATTCTATCCGATCAGAGCAAGCGACAAGCTGATAGCGCAGTGTCTTCAATTCGTGCGTCTCCACTACCAATACACTGTGTACGATAACAAGTTCCAATGAATTGGAAGTACGACCATAGAAATGGATAACAGTATGGTTCCATGACCAGTACATTATGATGAACATCATACCACTCTCCAGAACAAATGTAATCCCGTGTGGTAACGCGGCATGGAAGTGTTTTTATGTAAGCTAATATAAATATACGAAGGAAATTATCTCCGGAAAAACAACTTTTAAACGAGTGTTTGAGATTGCAAACATTGAGCCAGACATGTATTCGGGAATATGATTTTGAAAGAGAAAAGTCAAACTGGAAAACTGATAAAAAATATTAACAGAAAGAGATAAAAATCACAGTGCAATTACGAAGAATTCTACAACCACACAAGAGCATTAAGGTATGGCAAATCAAAGTGCAATACAGACCTCGATTCCTAGAAGAAAGGGCGGTCATGGTGGCGGATAGCAGAAACTAATTAGGGTTCTGCTGGTGAAGGAAGAATGGTTGAACTGGAGGCGCCGGGACTGAGAAGAGTGAACGAGAACGGAAAAGGAAGCTTGGATTCGGACGAAACTGAAGAAAGATCTATTGACGATAATTATGACGATGGAATTGGCCTGAAGGAACTACGGCGGGGCACGCACAGCAAGGCTGGATCATACTTCCACGTCAGTTTGGATATCAATCATGAGTTGAGTTTTCCCAAGAGAGAAGTAAATAAATAAATTGGTGTAACTATCATTTTGTCTAAAACTAAGTTATTTAATTTATACATTAATATTTTATACTTTTCGCTTATACAAGGTTTGATTGGTATGGTTTTTATATATTTGTTCTCTTTAATATAAGAATTTAAATTTGGATTATACATATTAAAATACTTATGTATGTTTTTCATTAAGTTATATCAATTTATGAGTTAAATAAATTAGTTAAACATAAAAAATATATCAATTTATTTAATCCCCTTAACCTCCTTAAAAAACATACATAGGTTTATATTAAGGATGAAGGTAATATAATTTAATAATAACTGGAATCTTTATTAAAGAGTAATAAATCTTTTTGTTAAGTTGCTCTAATATGCAAAAGTATTTGAAAACTTTTCGGCCGTGACTCATACAAATATCTATATAATGAATTATAGGGAATGAGAAATAATAAAAAAAAATTAATGAGATATGGGATCTACAAAATGAAATAATTGGACTATGTTCAATGGATAAGAGTATGGATTATGTGTGAAGAGTTTGATTGAACAAAATATTCCCACGTTTGATCTGATCTTCATACATGACCCATCTTTAACTTTTACCATTTTTTTAAATTATTCCCATTAATATTATTTTAACAATAATCACATAAGAGGGAGGAAGTGAATTAAAGAGAATGATTAGAGTATTTTAGAAATAAACACACCATAGTAATTAACTTAATTAACATATTTAACATATAATTAAGTCACAGCAGGAGTTGCAGACCCCAAACACAATTTTCTATTTGTAATGCAGCTAAGCCGTTAAAAACGCAAAATGGTGCAGCTCTTTAACACAGAATCCACAAATCTCAAGATAATATTCACTTTGTGTGTGTTTGGGTGAGCATTTGAGCTCCCAAACACATGTTTAACAACATTTTTTTTTGTAAAACGAGATAATCTCCTTCACATATTTATCTTGTAAACAGTAAAAATACTTCTCCACTACTTTCCCAAACGGATTATGAATCTTATGATGTCAAGTATACGAGGAAACACACTATAAATGGGCTTTTTTCACTATGGTAATAACACTTTCTTGTGATGGTAACTCCATTACTTTGATCAACGGTCGGTTAGATCAAGTGGTAAGCAGCTTGTTCCAACTTAAGTAAGATCTCGAGTTTGAGTCCTTGTGTATGCAGAAACCACCGTTGGGAGACTCACCCACCATTTCCATGTGCGCGACACGAGTTGAGTCCGGATTAGTCGGGGCGAAACTTTAGAAATTGGGCGGAAAACAAAAAAAACTCCATCACGCTGATAAATTTTTAATGATAAACAGACAGATATTATTGTATTTTGTTAACTAAAACTCTCCCTTCTAATGGTAATTTCGTTACTCTTTTCTATGTGCATAATGTTAAGTAACATTATGTCTTGCATTATATATAAGTTGAACTTATTATTATACATATCATATTCAATTGATTGTAATTACGTAATGACAAGTTAATTTCTCCCTGTGAGCCATGGGTAAAATAACATGTTTCTCGGGTAGGTAATCCTCAAATCTTCGAGGATGAGCATGTTTCTCGGTGTTGATGGGAAAGCCAGGAGAGAGACGCAGCACAGAAGCAATGGGGTGTTTGGCAAAGCTTCTGAACACCCCAAAAGCACGTTCAACAATATTTTTCCGTAAAATGAGATAATCTCATTTACATATTTACATCGTAAATGGTAAAAGCACTTCTCCACTGCTTTTCAAAACGGACCCAATAACACCTTAATATAAGCTCTGAGCAATACATGCCAAAGCTTTTGGTTCCCAAAATAATGAAAAACCAACATTGTTGGTATTGTGATTTTTTTTTGTATAAACCATCCGGTATTCTGGGGTATCCTAGATTCATTGTCCGCCCCAGACTAATCCGGACCCATGCGAAGAGGCCTTATGGTGGTAGCGTTAATTATCGCGGCTGTCACTCCTCAGGATTCAAACCCTCACCCTGAAAAATGTTGGTAATAACCCTTGTTAACTTTACGGAACGTCCATTGGTGGTATTGTGATTTTAGTTGCTAATCAATTAATGCAGGTCAGGTCACCCTCAATTGCTAAGGTCTTGGGCCTTTTAAATGGCCTCCTCATTCGCTGGACCAGCTAGAAGGTACATAAATTTATTATTTATCAATGTTATGGGATGGTAATCATCCTTTATAATATTTATATTTATTTTTTCTAAACTAAATTATGACCTATAAACTGATATATAATTTAATCATCAACACAAGTATTTTAAAGATATCATGTATTATATACAATAATTAAGTAATTTATTTAATTAGCTTCATCAATCTTTACATATTAGCTTACTGGGTTTTATATAGAAGACAATGTGCTGCGTACGTGTTTATAAATAAAAGAATTTTACAAGCATCATTGCTCTATTTTTAATTTAATTCTATAAATGGCTATCCAGAAAACTTGTGTGAGTGATTTGCATGAAATACAGTGTACAGAACAGATAGCTAACACAAGACTTTGATCTCTACAATCCATTTCGTAAATCTCAATTAACATTCGATGATTCTATCACACGGATTCAATCACCAGTCAGCTTTTGATGATGCTTTAATTCAGCTATGGGAACATTCTTGGATCAGACAGAACCATATCTCGTATTTGATATTCTTCTGCCAACAAGATCCTTCAACTCAATTTCACCTGGGAATCTGTTCTCCTTCAACTTGGAGAATATCTACAATGTCCAACAAAACAAATATCTTAAATTCACGAAATGATAATAAGAAGCTACGGTCATGTTGTGATGGATAATCTCATGAGAAAAGGAAGCAACGGAGAAATGTCTTGCCAATTCACCATTGCAGGACACTTCAAAAGCACCAGAACTCTGTAGGGAGGATTGAACAAAATTCCCAAGAAGCCAAGTGCCTTGCCATACTTCCAAACCTATTGGCACGAAATGGGTCGTACCATGAAGGCGGTGTCATTATTCCCAAATTAGGAAATATCTGTTCACCTGTCACTATAAGTCCAATAATTCCAAGTTGCACCACTGGTAGTGGTATCACTTTGCTAAGCATGCGTTTAGCAAATGGAGGTGGGTAGTTAGCTAAAACAACATCAATCCCAGGAAATGCTGTTTCCAACAATTGTTTAGATGCTACTGCAGCTCCTCTGCAATTCCATCAGTTGTTTTATAAATGAAACATAACTCATATGAATGCAGCTGGACAAGATTTAATCAGAAAGTTAATGGAAAATTTTCAGTTGGAGACACTTCAAAAGTCCAAGTTTAAAGGAAAGCAACGGTTTTAATTTCCCCAGAATACGGCAAGCAATAGCTAGGTGATATCTCTAGTTCGGTAAAATTTCTTCATATAGAATATGAAAGTCATGTGAAATACCAGATTGCGAATTTGATTTCTTAGGTTTATTTGTCGAACAATGGCATGTTCATGTGAAATACCAAAAACGCTGCAAGGCTTTTTCACTAAAAGAAAAAGGAAAGGAAAGGAAAAAGAAAAAGAAAGTTGCTAAAATGCTAGTGTGAGAAATGAGCATGATGCTGACACGAGCTTAATTTCATCATTTAAGCTTTGAAGCACTTAAAGCCTCCGGAAAAGGATGGGGAGCAATATGCCCTCCATTAAGAATATTAAGAATCCCAATGAACAGTAGAGGGCAACAGTGATTAATTAGTAAAAGTAAAAAGTTTTGGTTTAAAACCCTTCTCATTAATGATGCATTAAACGGTTTTTAGATTTTCAGGTGTTAGATGTATACAAACTGACTCAGTTGAGACCTAGCGAGACGGTTACTAATCTGTTAAGTTGCCAATATTAGTTAGCCTGCTAGCTGGCATCTGTAACACGTCAGCATTCTCATTTCACACATATATGTATCTCAATCCCAATGAATAACAGCAAGCTTCAGATTCATTTCTAAACAGATAGTATTCTCACACGGTATCAGAGCCAGTACCTCTGGTCTGACTCCGATCATCGTTGTTCAAGATTGCTCCATCATACAACTATGTCAGAGACCAACTCCACCACCGGCAGCAGAGTTGCCGCAACCTTTCCTCTCACTGTGGCAACTCAACGTAGCTTCTCTAACAAAAAAATAACCATCCGGCTTGATGACCATAACTTCTTGTTATGGAAACAGCAGGTATACCTCATGGTTAAGCAGCATCGTCTTCACCACTTTCTTGATGGCACGACAGCGATTCCACCAGTAACGATCCAAGATAAAGACAATCCAGATCGCGTCATTCCAAATCCTGCGTTTGAAGAGTTTGAATCCCTCGACTCAGCACTCGCTTCGTGGCTTCTTGCATCAGTTGCACCATCCATCCTTCCGGAACTAGTTGGCCTTGAATCTGCAACTCAGATCTGGACAAAACTAATCAAACTCTACTCCAACAAGTCAGACTCTAAGATTTTACTCTACAAGAATCAACTCAGCAGCATGAAAAAAGGCAGCCTCAATATGAGAGAACATCTGGCCAATATCAAGTCCATTTGCGACCATCTAGCTATGCTCGGTGAAAAGATTGACGAAGCAACACAAATATCATATATTGTTAATGGTCTCACTGCCGAATATGAAGCAGTAATTACAGTCATCAATGCTGCTCGGTCACAGTTCGATCTCGATTCAGTAGCAAATATGCTCGTTGATGCGGAGGCACGCCAGAAGACATTTCTCCAGAACAGTATCCCAGCTCAGGCTCATTATACACATCAACCGTACAACACCAGTGATGATCTTGATGAATCTTATGTATACTACTCCCAAGCGCCATTCTCTGGCACTAACAGAGGATATCGGCCCCCTACTGGTTCAGGCAACACACGTGGTGGATGTTTTGGTCGAGGTCGTGGCCGTTCCTTTGGATCTCGCCCGCAGTGCCAAATTTGTGCCAAGATTGGGCACTTTGCATCTGACTGCTATTACAGGTTTGACAACACATACCATCTAAATCGCTCAGCTAATCCCACTGCCTATTTTGCAGCTCACGACTACTCTAATGGACCTTACCCGTGGCACATGTCTGACTCCACACCTCAAGCCCAAACCACTACCCCTGTCATACCAAACACCACCAAACCAGATCCTGCATCCATAGCCCACCCTCAAATCACAAAACCAGAAACTAAAGGCCCTACTCCCTCCAACACCACACCAGCCCTTGCCCAAGCCTACATAGCCACCCCTGCCACCATTGATAATAGCAACTGGTACTATGACTAGGGAGCCACTCAACATATCACATATGATCCCACTACTCTCAACACATCAAGTGCAGGTACCACCCATGGCAATGTACAAGTTGGAACTGGAGAAACAGCTGCAATTACTCATATAGGTGACTCCTTCATTTCCTCTCCCTATGCCAGATTTTATATGCAACGTGTTATGTGTACCTCGCATGAAAAAGAATCTGGTGTCTATTGCACGTTTTACAAAAGAAAACCATGTTTCAGTTAAGTTTTTTCCTCATGGAAGTGTGGTTAAGGATCTGCAGACTCGTCGGGTTCTCATGAGTGGGCCTGAACTTCATGGATTGTACCCAGCCATCAGTTCAGTAGGCACTCAACAGACCAGCCACAAATTTACTGGAGAGGCCTACTCAGCAACTGGAGCAGACAACCTTCTACTTTGGCACTACCGTTTAGGTCATCCTTCATTGCACAGTGTGAAGCTACTCTTGCATCAGCTTGCAATTCCATTTACTGACAATACAAGTCGAAATCTATGTACTTCCTGTCAACTAGGAAAGAGTCACAAGCTTCCATTTACAGCTTCAAAAACTGTGTATTATAATCCTCTTGATTTGATAATAATGGATGTCTGGGGCCCAGCACCCCTTGTCTCACATGGTTTTGCCTATTATGTTGCTTTTGTTGATGCTTACAGCCGTTTCACCTGGATCTATCTTGTGCACAAAAAACCAGATGCTTTACTCAAATTCAAGGAATTTAAATCAATGGCAGAAAACAAACTCAACTGTAGAATAAAAGCAGTACAAAGTGATAATGGTGGTGAATTCATGACCTTCAAACCTTTTCTCACTGTCAGGGATAGAACAAAGGTTCTCCTGCCCTCACACCTCAGAGCAAAATGGCCTAGTTGAACGAAAACATAGGAGCATTGTTGAGATTGGCCTTACCTTACTTGCTCATGCCTCATTGTCTCTATACTACTGGCCAGATGCCTTTCTGTCTGCAGTTTTTTTGCTAAACAGACAACCCTCAAAACCAATCCAAAACTTGACTCCATATGAAAAGCTATACAAAATCAAGCCAGATTACTCACTACTGAGAGTATTTGGCTATGAATGCTTCCCTCACATCAGAAGTTTTCAACAACACAAGCTGGATATGAGGTCCACAGCGTGTGTGTTTCTTGGTTACAGCAGCCAACATAGAGGATATAAATGCTTAGACACTCAGATTGGGAGAGTGTACATTTCCAGACACGTCAGGTTCAATGAAGAGGTACTCCCAGGTATCAAACAGTATAGTTTCTCCAAAGTGGTCAATGACACAGCAGTAGCACCCACTTCTTCATTACTTCCAAATGCATCAGCTGGATGTGTCCCAGTTTTACCCCATCTAGTGAGGCAACCTGAAGAATCACAGCAAGAATCGCAGCCCGATTCTCCGCAGGACTCCCAACACTCTGCCACTACTCCTGTGATTGCAAATAAACACCCCATGATCACTAGAAGGAAGCAAGGTATTTTTAAACCAAAAGTTTTTCTAACACTAGAAGCCCCTAATTGTCCAGTCAACATTGATGAAGCACTAGCTGATCCCTTGTGGCGACAAGCAGCACAAGAGGAATTTGATGCCTTGGTAAAGTTTGGAACATGGGACATGGCACCCCTGCCCAGTGACAAGCGCCCCATTGGTTGTAAATGGATATTTAAAGTAAAAACAAATGCAGCAGGGGCACTCATTAGAAGAAAGGGAAGGCTGGTTGCAAAGGGCTATTCACAGCAAGGAGGATCATATTACAACGAAATCTTCAGCCCAGTTGTGAAAGCTGCCACAGTGAGAATATTGCTTACACTAGCTGTCACTAATGACTGGCTGTCACTAATGACTGGAAACTACAGCAAGTAGACTTCAACAATGCTTTTCTAAATGGTGATCTCTCAGAAGAAATATTTATGGAGCCACCACCAGGGTTTGAGCACTTGTTCACAGACAAAGAAAATGGCCAACCACTAGTGTGCAAACTGAAGAAGGCCCTATACGGCCTCAAACAAGCACCGCGAGCATGGTTTCAGAAGCTCAGATAATTCTTATGCAATCTACATTTTGAACCATCAAAGGCTGATCCCTGCCTTTTTATACGCAATAATGACAGTGGCACTCTATACTTACTGATATATGTGGATGACCTTATTATTACAGGTTCCAATGAAGAAAGCATCAGTCAACTAATTGAGTACATGAAAAACATGTTCTCACTGAAGGTGCTTGGAGACTTGTCCTACTTCTTAGGCATTGAATTCCACCGCTCGTCAGCAGGAATATTCATGTCCCAGCAAAAATATACACATCAACTACTGATAGAACAGGCATGACCACTGCAAACCTCACCACTACTCCCATGGCTGCCTACATACAACTATACTCAGACTATGGTGAACTATTCCTCGATGCCAAACTTTATAGAAGTATTCTTGGCAAGCTGCAGTATTTGTGCTACAGCAGACCTGAAATAACATTCTCAGTTAACCGATTAAGCCAATTCCTTCATGAACCACATCTTCCACATTGGAAATGCATCAAGAGACTCCTACGTTATATGGCAGGTACTGTAACTCATGGGATTTTGCTCAAACTAGCGACTCAACTGAAAGTTCAGGCATTTGCTGATGCTGATTAGGGAACCAACAAAGAAGATTGCAGATCTGTAAGTGGGTTTTGTACCTACTTTGGTCCCAACCCCATTACCTGGATGTCTCGGAAACAGCATGCAGTGTCTCGGTCAACAACAGAAGCAGAATACAAAAGTGTTGCAGACTCGGTCACTGAAGTAATGTGGGTAATGGCTCTGCTCAAGGAAATGAAAGTTAACCTCACATGCCCACCAGTGGTCTGGTGTGATAACTCGGGCACTGTAGCTCTAGCTGCTAATCCCGTCTTGCATTCAAAGACGAAGCATGTAGAGCTGGACCTGCACTTTGTGAGAGAGAAAGTAGCAGCTGGGCTCGTCCAAGTAGGGTATGTTTCGGCGTTCAAACAAGTTGCAGACATATTGACAAAACCTCTGTCATTTGGCCTGTTTCACTCAATGCGTGCAAAGCTCAACGTGATGAGACATGATGAAGCGATCTATCACTCACAGCACCTTACTGATGACGTCGAAGATAGTAGCTGAATAATGATTTACTCTAGTGTTCTCTTCCTTTTTTTTTAGTTCAAAAAAAAAGAGAGAGAAAAAATGGCATGGGAAATGTTAGATGTATACAAACTGACTCAGTTGAGACCTAGCGAGACGGTTACTAATCTGTTAAGTTGCCAATATTAGTTAGCTGCTAGCTGGCACCTGTAACACGTCAGCAGTCTCATTTCACACATATATGTATCTCAATCCCAATGAATAACAGCAAGCTTCAGATTCATTTCTAAACACATAGCATTCTCACACCAGGAACTACATATGACACATGAAATTGTAAGGAATGAAGTAATCAATAACAAGGCCAGATGCACGTTCAAAGCCAATGTTGTTTGCCTTGTGCCTTGTGCGCTTTAGCTTCTCCAAAGAAAACACAAGAAAAGCAATCTTGTACTGGGCTAAAAGTTGGTAAATCTTTCTGAATTAAGTAGATGCGTTCAATTTAATTAAAAAAATGATACAGAAAAGTCAGGGAGTTAGACAAACCTCTAAGAACAAGAAGCGCAGAAGTCCATGTGAACAGTGTTGCCGACCCCAATTGATGGGACAATGGTGGCCTGTTTCTGCATCGAAAGCGACATATCACCAACCCAACTTGCTATTCGACTTAGTAATGATAGGGTTTGTGAAAAAACTGACAAACCTGAACGGGAATTCCAGGGATCGCTGAAGATGCGGTTTTGACTTGGTGGGAATCGGAGAGTGTTTGTGAGAAATCGGCTTTTGAAGCGGACGAGAGAAAAGGTTCATAATGTCGGAGAAGAAGAGCAAGATCGGGATGTCCAGCAGAAGAATTTGAGTTCGATCCATTGAAATGGAGATTGTGACGAGGGATTGAGATTCTGGTGATTCAAAATCCGATCTGGTTTCTCTGAGAGGTAGTAAAAACTGAAAACGAAGGGCAAAAGAGAGTAATAATGGAATTGAATTGTTTCGTAAAAATCCCAATCTGAGATCCATATTAAGATCCGATGTCAAAGATAGTAACCCGATTATTTGCAACTGTTCAATCAGATGTTAGGTGTGTTAGAAGAGCAACGTAATATGAAAAGTTCTAACATCTAACGACCATTTTGGTTCTCCCATGCAGACTTTCTTTTTTTTTTGGTTCAACTGAAACTTTCGTTTCCAACAAAGTTTAATACAACGATGATAAAACATAATATATCCAGAGAACGTAAACAACGATTACAGGAAAATAAAAACAAACAATATAATATTCCCACGCCGACAATCAAAGAATCGAGGCTGATTCATCAATCTTCAAATCACATCAATATTTTTCTTCAATTTATAAAAAAAAACAAATCTTATCATTTGACTTGGGGATAGAGTGACTAGGATTGCCTCTGTTGTCACCCCTTTGGGAAGGTTTCCAACGTGAACCATGTGCTTAGGATTAATGGTAGTTTGAGGAAATCAATGGAATGACGGCATTTATTAGATATTTTTAAGAATTACTACATTTGAGCTCAATTATTTATAAAAAAAACACTTGATGATTTATTTAATAAAAGTTTTTGTTTTATCATTAGATATGAACGTAATAATAAAACATAACTTATTCTATAATAATATAGATCATTGTTCCAAGACAGGGACCAACTAATGGTTTAAAAATCTTGTGCCCCGCAGAATTAAGGAAGAGTAATGGATAGAGATTATACAATCTCCAGTCCCCTTGTTAGAATTAAATAAGAGTTCAAGTTGTTTCACGAAGTAAACCCAAAATAAATAAATAAACCATCAAACACAACATCAACATAACAACAAATTAATTAATTAAAGCTTAAATCACACTTTATATAAATATTTAAATATAAATTATAACTAAAAAAATCATACTAAAAGGGGTTTCAACTGTTTAGATAAAAAAATTTGAGTTTAAGCTTGCATGGATGTAAGAAAAACACAAACTATAACTATTGATCCCTTTTATAACAAATCATGAAGAATATAATAATCATTTTTATTTTGATCAAAATATGTGTGAGCCTGTTATTTTGGGTTCCTCCGACCCATTATTATTGTTATTGTTGTGTTTATGGATGCCAAATTACCCAAATAAAACAAGTGATTGATTAAGGGTTTGTTTGCCTCCTTTAATTTTAAAATCTAAGTTTTATCTCAAAACTTAGGTTTTGTTCAGGCACAAAAAATTTTCAGAAAAGTTATTTTGATTACAAATCCTCGGTTTGAAACTTAGGTTTTCTCTTTTATACTTTTTCTTCTTTTCTCTTTCCTATTTTTTTCCTTCTTCCTCTTTCTTCTCTCATACCTTTTCTTTCTTTCTCTTTCCTCTCTCGTACTTTTTTTCTTCTCTTTCATATTTCCTACTTTTCATTCTTTCTCTTTCCTCTTTCCTACCAATTTTTTTGCCTCGGAATCCGTAAAAGCTAATAACTTCACAAACATAAATCACTTTTCAAAACATAGGTTTTACCTCGGAATCTGTAAAAGCTATTTTCTAAAATCTATGATCCAAAACCTAGGTTTACCTTAAAATCTGTAAAAATTATTTTTAAAATAACTTCCAAATAAGTCCTAAAACAAGCCTACTGGATCCCCAAAAAAGATCCTAAAATCTAAAAAGCAGCCTTAGTGCTCATTTCATATCCTGTTTGGTCGTTTCCGACCAATGTGTGAAACGTGGATGAATAAAATAACACAGCCAACAACAGAGTTTTAGAAAAAGATTAATTGGCGCAACGTGGGGCACATGGGTGGGCTCGAGCATGCACTACCGACCCATTAATTAAAGTTTTGAGCTGAGCTAAGCTGCCTGATGAACCAAAGGGAGAAGAAGACGCGAGTCCTACAACATGAATTGTATTAATAGGTCAACCTCAGCCACACGGCAACACCCAGAAATTAATTCTAAGTTCAGATCTTAGAATGTTGAAAACGAAAAGCAAACACGCCTTCCCCTTCCCCCACATACACACACTATGTTTGGTTTGAAGGAGGGGAAAGGGAAGGGAGGGTTACGAGGGCATGAGAAGTGATGGAATGGTATAATGTTACCTCGTTTGGAGGGGAAGGAATGTGAGGATTTTTAATGATCTTTTGTTTGGTTTAGAAGAGGAAGGGAGGGAAGTTAATAATCAATTTACCATTTTACCCTTATATGTTGATTTATATTTATTTACTTATACAATTTATTTAAATTAGTTTTCACTCATGAAAATTAATCACTCATTCTATTTAATTAATCAAAACAATTATTAAGGTACTCATATAATTTATTTAAATAATTAAAAAATAGGATTATATGTAGCTTAATTTCACAATACTTAATTTATACTTAAATTGCCACCGTAATCCAACTTGTAATTGGCAAAACATCTGAAGAGTAAAGGAGGAAGAAAGAGTTGGTTAACTGAACTGCTTCTAGAGAGCAGTGGAAAAAGTTGAGAGGCAATGCATTTTAACTTACCATGTATGGATGAGAATATAATAGAATTGAAGGGGTAAATTAATCATAATTTTTTTATTCCCTCCAAAACCCGCAATTTGGAGGGAATCAAAATAAGGGAAGGGGAGGGAATGAGGGGATATATTTTGGATCCCTCCCCTCCAAAAGTTTAAACCAAACGAGGGGAGGGATTCATTTTTCATTCCCTCCCTTCCCCTTCCCCCAACCAAACAATCTAAGAGTCTGAGACGAAACATCGCTATGCTTCTTCTATATATAAACTCCATCTCAGACTCCCACCAGAAGACCAACCAGACGACGTAAACTTTTCCTGCTGATAGCATTTTGCCTTTTTTCCTTCCTGCCCTTATGCTCTTCCTTGTTGTTAAAGACAAGAATTTAAGTATTTCCATTCAGATTTGTAATTAAGAGGCTGAGACCTGTGTAGAGGAGGGAGGGGAACCTGGGAAAACCAGAGGAATAGAGGATCAACGTTTGGTTTTTGTGCAAACACCAGTACCCACCAAGTGTTTTGTTTAATTCCTCAATTCAACTTTATTTCTCCTCCTTGTCAAAAGTTTACTACTGTTTTGTTTGTCCTTCAAGAGATATTTTGCCTTGTTTCTACTTCCGTCACCGTTACTTTCCCTTCTTTATTTTCCCAAGAGATAGGTAGGTTCACCCTGGTCTAAAGCTGAAAAACTCCATTTGGGGTCTCCAATGGCGAGTTGGGTGTTAACAGAATGTGGGTTAAAGCCTCTTCCTCCAACATTCCCTCGACCCAGAATTGGAGCTGTTGCTACGTGTAAGAGTTCAAAGGTTAGATTTTTAAACGCAAACAACGGTGTGAATGAGACAGATATGAAATTTCAGACAAGAGGCTTCACTTGTAACTCTAGCGAGAGAAGAGGCTGGTAATTGAGAGTGAGTGCTCCTTTGAGAGTTGCATCCTTTGAAGGAGAGAATGAAGAAAGAAGAGAGACAATCAACAACGTGGAGTTCAATGGGGTCACACAGGAAGAAGCAGAATTCGATCCTGGGGCTCCACCACCATTCAACTTGGCTGATATTAGAGCAGCCATTCCTAAACATTGTTGGGTCAAGGACCCATGGAAGTCGATGAGCTATGTTGTGAGAGATGTGGCTGTGGTTTTTGGAATGGCTGCTGCTGCTTCTTATTTAAACAACTGGCTCGTTTGGCCTCTGTATTGGGCAGCTCAAGGAACCATGTTCTGGGCTCTGTTTGTTCTCGGACATGATTGGTAACAACCAATTTCTTTCAT